>PVHX01005546.1:0-23986 GCA_004024805.1 Geosciurus inauris | reverse complement strand
ACATAGTAGCAAGGAACATTTTAGATTCCTAGGGCTCTGTAGCACATGACCACAAACAGCAGAAATTTACTGTGGCTTAAAACAATAGAAGTTCATTTTTACACAGTTCTAGAGAACACATTTCCTCAGTTAGTTTTACTTGGTCAAAATCAAGGTGTGAGCAGGGCTACACTCCCTTCAGGGACTCTAGGATACTCTGTCCCATACTGCTTCAGCTTCTGAAGGCTGCTGGCATAACTTGGCATATGGCCCAAAAATTCTAATCCCTGCTTCCATGGGCCCATGCCTTTCCCCCTTATGTTTGTGTCAGAACTTCTCACTGCTTTTCTCTTACAAGAACATTTATGATTGCATCTACAAATCTAAAAATCCTAAATGTGATTGTATCTACTAGCTATCTTTTACCAATTAAGTAATATTCACAGGCTGCAGGGATTAGAATATGGATGTCCATTTGGACCTCAGTCAACCTTTGACTTGACAGTCAACTCTGGGTGGAGAAGGCCATGTGAAAGAAAACTTCTTCTAGAGCGCAGCAACTCAAAGGAAACCAAAGATGAAAGACACAAGCTGTGATAAAAGGAATCATGCTCAATAAAAATCTCAAGCTGAGCTTGTTATTCAGAAAGCAGTGTGGAAGAGTGTTTCTGGCTTTGGAAAAGAATCGTACTAAATTTTCTGAGTCAGTTGTTTCAAGTTTGGATTTTAGGTCCTTTTTCTATAGAAACAATAATATAAGATGATTTTTACTCCAGAAAGCTAAATGAAGCTTATTAGATGGAATTGAGGTACATAAATCATTGATTTTTTTATGAAAAAAAAAAATATTTTCTTTTAGTTGCAGATGGACATGATACCTTTATTTTATTTATTTTTTATGTGCTGCTGAGGATCAAACCCAGTGCCTCACATGTGCCAAGCAAGAGCTCTACCACTGAACCATAATCTCAGCCCCAAATCATTTATTTTTGTTTTCTAAGAATCTATTCTATTCTATGGAAATAATTAGAAATGTAAAACTCAAAATGTGTGTGCAAATATTTTTTAGTAAAATGCACCATAGCATAAAAATACATGGGAAGAGAGAACTTGAATATGCAACAACTTTAAAAAATTTATGATATGAATGATGCGCCAACATATGAAGTTGATATAAAATTAAGGTTTTTATTTTTTATGTTTTTAGTAGATTATAATTATGTATAATGGTGGGATTCATTATGTCATATTTGTACATGCACATAATTTGATCAAGTTGTTGATATGAAATTATTAAAAACATAAAGAATGTGTATACAGCGTTTCAGCGAAGTAATGGCAATATCTGTTTCACTCATAAATCTGTAATTTTGTCAGGGCTTGTTAGAGACACTTATTTCCACTAGAGCTGACATCACCTAGAGCAGCTTAAAAGCTAGAGTCATCTGAAGGCTAACTCATTCAAATGTACAGCTCTGATACCGTTGGTGAGAACATCAACACACAGGGTCTTGTTGTGACTGAGTTGCGACCAAGGCAGGGTTCCCAGGGGTCAGTCTCCTAAGAGTAAGAGCCAAATAGGAGCCATATTACCTTTTATGACCTAGCCAGGGGATCCTGGCAATGTGACTTTTGCCTCATTCTAATCATCAAGGCATTCATTCACAAAGTCTGACCAGTTATATGTGGACGGAAAAATGAGACCTGATCTGGATGGAGAGGAAATGTTCTGACACTAGAAATGTGTTTGGACATTTTTGAAAAAACAGAATCTGCCACATAAAGATACACTACATAGAGAGCATAATCCTGACAATGTTAAACACAAATAATTGTTAGAAGATTAGAAGAAAGTAGCAATAGCATTTATGTTAATAAAGATAACTAACAGCATTTGTGTTTGTTGTTACAACTACAGATCATTCTTTTTTTTTTTTTTTGGTACTAGGGATTGAACTCAGGGGTACTCAACCACTGAGCCACATCCCCAGCCCTATTTTTGTGTTTTATGTAGAGACAGGGTCTCACTGAGTTGTTCAGTACTTCGCTGTTGCTGAGGCTGGCTTTGAACTCGCAATTCTCCAGTCTCAGCCTCCCAAAGTGCTGGGATTACAGGCGTGCACCACCGTGCCCAGCTATGGCCATTTTTATTCCCTCCTCTGTGTATTTTTCTGAATTTCCCATAAATTTTATGGGCAAACATAATTGCTGTGGTTTGAAAATATAAGCACGCTTTTTAGAAAAGAGACATGTGAAGAGTACTTTATAAAACACTCTCATATTTAATCCATCCTGTGATCCCAGCCACAATCCAGTGAATGGAGGTACTGAACTCTTTTTTCAGACCAAGAATCTGAGACTCAGACAAGCTCGTGCCTGATTTGTAGTGGATCTGGACCTTAAGTGCCAGGAGTTTGATTCCAAGGCCTTGTTTTCTACTGTACTCAAGTTCCCAGGGTTCCTCCTTAAAATGGGTTGGAAACTGCAGCCATTGTGTGTCATGCTTTGTTGGACGATCTCCTCCATCATCTTGTTCCTCATTGCCACAGTCATAGTAAGATGATTCCTCCTGTGTCTCCATACCACCTTTTTTTTCCTCCAGACGTAGGTGTTGAGAAGAAGGAAAATAAAAAAAACCAGGGGGAAGCCTCTGAAAAGGCTCAAGGAAAGACAAGGAATACAGAAATTTGAGATAGGAACTTTGGAGAATTCTTGTGAAATAAGAAATATAAGGAGTACCAGACGATTCAAGCCTGTACTGCTGAGTACAGGCTCAAATAGTACTGGTAGGGACGAGGTTGTTGACCACAGTGACACTAAGATAAGACAGATGATAAAAAAGAAAGCAAGAACAAGTTTCTCACAGTCAACAGTTGAAGCAAGGAAGTTTCTCGAGATGGACTATTCAAGGAACGAATACCTAGTTCTAGAAGCTGTTCATACATAAATATAGGATTTTCAGAAGGTGGGATTTTAAATCACAGAGATCAAATTTGTTTATAAAATTTATGGGAAATTCAAAAAAGTATGTGAAGAAGAGAAATCTTATAGGAAAAGTTTCAATTTGACTTCAAAATGCATGGGAAATTAAATCAAAATGATCTCAACCAAAATTGTCTTCTGAGTTTAAATTTGCTTCAGGATATGTTTAGATTCAAATGGAATATCCTGTTTGTGAAATAAAATTTAAAATAAATAATCAAATAAACTAAAATAATAAAATCAATTAATATATGTGGATATCTATAGTTATACTATTTTTATACTGAGCCTAGAGGAAAACAACTCATCCTCAGTCAGTGTTAGCAATGCCAAACCCTATCAGTCACTTAGATGTCCTGCTCATCTTCCTTTTGGTAACTCTATAGAGCTGATCTTACAAACTAAGCCTTTCCCTCTGGACTAGTAAATATCATTTGAATCCATAAAACTAGTTAATTTTAGATTTGAACATATTGTCTATAGTCTAAGGAGGGAGGGAAAATAATAAAATATAATCAAGTAACGTTTATACAACTTAGTGATTAAAAGATCATTGTTCTGTTCCAGAAAATCACATATTAAAAGAATATAATACTAAGTGCTATTCAATATTTTGGATTCTTCCTTTTCTATGTTACTCTATCATGACATTTCCCATCTCCTTGAAGTGAAATAGACCAATGCGTTGATTATTGTGAAGTGAGAAGTGTTAAGTCTTGCATAAGTCAGTGCTCTTTCCCCTCTTGAATGATAAACATTTCCAGATACTGGGGTCTACACCGTTTTGGATGACAGAGTGAGGATGAGGTGGAACAGATGGATTCGAGATGGGCAGCTCTTGAGAATATAAAATAAAACTTGTGGTTCTCCCTGAGAGTTCAGTGTGTGATCCTGCAAAATAACAGCCTTCCCTGAGGGATGCAGCCAAAGCAATGTTTGGGCTTGAGAGTGATGGTTGATTTGGTTGAGCTGGGTGTGCTGGCACGCACTTGTAATCCCAGCAGCTCGGGAGGCTGAGGCAGGAGGATTGCAAGTTCAAAGCCAGCCTCAGCAAAAGCGAGCGCTAAGCAACTCAGTGAGACCCTGTCTCTAAATAAAACACAAAATAGGGCTGAGGATGTGGCTCAGTGGTTGAGTACCCCTGAGTTCAATCCCCAGTACCAAAAAAGACCAAAAAAGGAGTGTTAAATTATGAGAAAAAAATGATAAAAACAAAGGGAAGAAGACTGATGTCCACCCAAAATTCTGCACACTAATGTTTGTGGCAGCTTTATTCATAACAGTCCAAACTTGGAAAAAACCAAGATGGCTTTCGCTTGGTGAATGGGTATCATAAATGGATTATTATTCAGCAATTAAAAAGAAATGAGCTATTAAGCCACAAAATGACATGGGGAAACTTTAAATGCATATCACTAAGGGAAAGAAGCCCCTCCAAAAAGGCAGCATGCTGATGGAATCCAATTATACAACACTCTGGAAAAGAAAAACTATGGTGACAGCAGAGTGAACGATGTTTGTCAGGTGCTTGTGGTAGGTCAAAGCAGGGGTAGGTGGAGCACAGGGCCATGTGGCTGCGAAACTGCTCTATGATGCTATCACAGTGGGCACTCATGGCACATTCATCAGGATCCACACGGTGTGTAATATAAAAAGGAAACTCAGTGTAAACAACAGACTTTAGTTTTAATAATATATTAGTATGGATTCACCAGTTGTAACAAATAAATTACACTATTCCATATATTAACAATATAAGCGAAACTAAAGAGGAGGTATATGGGAAATCTTTGTTCTTCTCTTCAATTTTTCTATTAACTGAAAAAAAAATGCTTTCACTGTGCTAAATAACAAAGAACCATTTATAAAGTGAATATGTAAATACCAGTAAGTTGTTGTATTGAGAGGTGATCTGGTACATTCAGCTGAGGAATGTTTGATGGACACAAAGAGTTATGAACCTGAATATTATCTAGGAGAGAAAAATGAAAAAAAATGAACAAAATTCTTGAAGAGCAGAGAATAGAAGATTCAGGTAACTAACTCATAGTGGTAAAATGGAGGAAGAATAGGCTTTAAAAGTAGCATGTGATTTAGATTAGAAAGCCAGAAATATGCCAGTTCATGGACAGAAATAATGCCAAATCATGATGTTGTTTAAGCAGGTAACCTTGGAGGAATGTGTCAATTAGCCTAATGCTAATTTCAACTTGTGCCATCAAGAAATTAGTTTTACCAAGCTCACCAGGAAAGTATATTCTGCCCAGATTTGATTCTTGATAGTTTGAGAGAATGCAGTAATGCAGAACATGACATATTCCTAAGCTATTTGTCAGGAGTGACAATGAATTCTAATGTCAGGCCTCTCAGCACAATGGTGGTTGGAAGGGTTGGTAGCTTGCCTGCTGAGGGCAAATCGTGGAAGATGTTCTTGCTATCGTTTGTAGAAAGGGATGATAGATCAGGTAATTACATTTTTATGGACAAAGTCTCCAAAGCTCCCATTCTCCTTTCAAGAATCAACTCCTCTCATCAGAAATGTCACAGTAGAGATTGCATTTCTGCAAGAGATTTGAGAAGGCAGAAGAGAGACTACCTGTGGTAGCCCAGGTAGATTTGAAGGCCCAGGAGAGAGGTAGCTGGAGAGGTTTGGCCTTGTTTCGGAAAACAGATGAATCCAGACCTTTGTTAGTGTTTCTTTCACAGACTACAGAGAAGTTGGCAATTTTTTTTTTTTTTATAATTGAGAAGACAACATCTTTCCTTTATTCTCTGACTGAATATCTGTTTGTCAACTTCTGTATATCAAGACATGTACTGCCGGGCACAGTGGCACATGCCTATAATCCCAGCACTTTGGGGGGCTGAGACAGGAGAATTGCGAGTTCAAAGCTAGTCTCAGCAATGGTGAGGTGCTAAGCAACTCAGTGAGATCTTGTCTCTAAATAAAATACAAAATAGGGCTGGGGGACTGTGTGTGGTGTCGCACATCTGTAATCCCAGCATGTTGGGAGGCTGAGACTGGAGAATCATGAGTTCAAAGCCAGCCGCAGCAACTGCAAGGTGCTAAGCAACTCAGTGAGACCCTGTCTCCAGATAAAACACAAAATAGGGCTGGGGATGTGGCTCAGTGGTTGAGTACCCCTGAGTTCAATCCCAGTACCCTCCCCCCCCAAAAAAAGACACATACTATGTGCTGAGTATAAGGAGATCTCCTTGTCTTTAGAAGGAATACAGTACACTGTTAGCCAGTCTAATGAGTGGCAATAAGGGAGGCTTCCACAAAGTCTTATGGCACTCTGGAAGAATTAATAACACATTGTGCTCTCCAGCAGTGAGCCTGGGAGGACTTCTTTGAAGAGCTAATATCTGTCAGGTTTTAGAAGTGAACAGAAGTTTAGTAAGCTGAGAATGGGAACAGAGAGGGCAGATGAAGAGGTACTTCAGGAAAAGAACACTGCATGATTGAAGGCACCCATGCCAAATATGCAGGTGTACACAGAAACAGGGAGTTCTTATTCAAAGTTCTTATTTGCATGATTGAGGATGATGGACAGAAGGGTATTAGAAGGTGGGGAATGAGTGGAAAATGTGAATATTCAGGCAGAGCTAGAAGGTAAAGACCTTGGAGAACATGGAATTAACTGCCCGAATTCAAATTAGATACCAATAACACATCAGATTTTATTGGCCAACAGCTTTTTTCTTTAATTAGAATATCTTAAGCTCCTCCATGTAGATCAATCATTTCCTACAGTTTTCCAAAAGAAGTATTACACATTTTACTACTTTGACACGTTCTAAAGACATCCGAGTGTGAATTTCATAAGCAATGAAAAGTCACCAGAGAATTTTAGGCAGATCTGACAGACTTGTACTTTAGAATGATTATTCCAGCAATGGTGTCTATTACAATTGGGAAGGAGGGAGACAGAAAGCAGGTAGGCCAAGTAGATGCTGGAGCAAGAAGAGGTGAGGTATGATAAAGCTCTGAGTAAAGGCACAGGATATGAGCTGGAAGCTACAAATGTACAGATGAAGGAAATTTGCAATGGATGACAGTGACTACCATAAAAAGAATCTGCTGAGGACCAAACATTTTTAGAAATGAATGCACCTTCCAACAAAGAAAACAGGAAGTAAATTGGGAGAAGGAACGTGTACTGAATTCAAAATTAGGACAAGTTGAAATTCAGACATTAGTAGTTGGACCGGATGGATATCCACAAGTGGTAAAGAACAATGGACAATTAAAAGGACAGTTAGACAATTAGAAGGAATATGAATTAAAGTATGGGGTGTGGGAAGACAGGCTAGTGTTGCCAAAGATGTAGATCTGAAAGAGGAGGGATCTGTAATAGCAGAACACAAACAGTTATGGTAAAAGAACCTGTTAGAGACGATATGAAATTAGCATTATAAACAGGACTGGAAGATATTGGGTGGGGAAAACCAGAGATCACGTATCTGTGACTTACCTAAGCCAGAAAGGAAGGTAGTAGCAGGACTTGCTCTAATTCTTACTCAGGTTTGCCCATTTTCTGAGCTGGTTATCTTTATTTCTAGTGATTGTTACATTCTTATTACATATCTTCCAGCAAAACACTATGTAAGATAGGTCAGAACTTTGAAGCACTCTGGGGCACCTCTGTTTCCCAAATAGGCACTTCACAGTGGACTAGAGCAAGAAATTTCTCCTTCGGGGCCAGCTACTCTGGCAAGGGGACCCAAGTTAATAGAAAGGGCTGGATGAAGCAGTTCTGCAGCCTTCCCTGCATGCTCATGTTGGAAAGATTATGGATTATCTGTATTAGCATAGAACTAAGTGAGACAGTAGTGTATTTTACCATGGAGACAAAAGTATATAAGAGCAGGTAATGATGCTTAAGCCCAAGAAGCCCTAAATTCCTCTTCCTTCTTATCAGACTAGCCCTAGAGTTTAGCCACAAGTTCCCCTTTTAGACTCCATTTATACACAGATAAAAATCTGTATATGTAGCTGGGAGTGGGAGGATCATGTCATTGCCACCTGCATGTAGAAAAGCAAGAAAAGAGTAAATGGTCCTATGGATAAATGGCCAGGTTCTAATGGACATATGGAAAGACCACTATGCTTTAAATAAGCACTTTATTGCTGAAATAGGGTGGGAAAGGCATAGACTTGTAAGGGAAAATGTTTAATAGTAATAAGCAATCAATTAGGGAAAAGAGAGGAAGGCCTTAGCTGGAAATCTAGAACTTATTGATGAGCTGTGTTTTAGCCTTCTTCCTGCTGGTGTTATTTCTTTAGTCCCCAAGGGCCCAGTTGTAGCCACATTTAGATCCCAGCCCTCTCAATGCTTTCAAAATGGATGACATTTCCCAGAAGAGAAAGGGAATTAAAAAGGGGAAAGTATAGTTTAGAACGGAGGAGATGCTTAAGGTCAGCATTGCAACTTTGGTTTTGAAGAGGATTATAAAGTTATGAAGGGCAAAGAGGATGTCTCTTATTCCCTCAAGATTTAGCTAAACAACTTTACAAAAGTGACACTTGTGGATAATAAGCAAACTCACTAGACCAAGATAGAGGCAAAGTGGCAGGGAGGGCTGGCGGCACACCCAATGGCTGGCCAAGGACTTCAGCTTGATTTGCTACAGAGGGAGCCCTTCAGTTGTGGGAGAAAATTATAAAAATATTGTCCTACTATTTTCCTTGAATTATCTCTTATCTCATCAATTAACTAAGGGAAAATACAATCTCAGGCAAAGTACCTGCCCTATGGCTCTATTCTGTAGCACTATTCACACAGTTTTCCAGAAATTCTAGCTCTGACAAGCTTACATTGTTAGTTCAATTGCTTTTCCACATGCATTCTTAGAGATGATAATTTGTCAGCAAAACGACCAAAAACACATGGTCCAAAGGGATCACAGACTTTTTCTCAATGTTTGGAGCACAAACATAAGAGGAAAAATAAAAGCATATCTAGGCCTTTTTGTCAATACAAAATGTGTAGAAAGACTTTAAGATGGATTGAAAGTCCTTTTCTATGTAAGCATACTATTTTAGGGACCGAGGCAAAGATTTACTCGTAGACACTGATAGTATGACGAATTGTGGGGTTTAACTTTAATTTTCAATTGTTCTGCCACCAACTCAAGAGTACACTAATTTTTTTAAAGCAGGGGTGTTAAACTTACTACCAAGATGCCACCTTGAAAATGTGAATATTACTGAACCAACCACTAAGAGAACTGGAATATTAAATTAATGCTATTAATATTCTACAAACCTTTAAAAGGTGAGGAAATGGTAGAAACCTTGTCCTAGAACTTTATGGACGAACCTACTCCTAAAAATGAACGCTTTAAGCCGGGCACGGTGGCGTACATCTGTAATCCTAGCACTTAGGGAGGCTGAGACAGGAGAATTCTGAGTTCAAAGCCAGCCTCTACAATGGTGAAGTGCTAAGCAACTCAGTGAGACCCTGTCTCTACATAAAACACAAAATAGGGCTGGGGATGTGGCTCAGTGGTTGAATACCTCCAAGTTGAATCCCTGGTAACAAAAAAAAGCACTTCAAACCTATTTTCTGGAGTCAAACAGATCAAGGTTTAGTGATCCCAACTGATAGGAAAAGAAATTTCAAAATTATTTGTTGATGAAATTCCAACACTGGCATTAATGAGCTTGAAATAGAACCTTGCATAGCATGAGTAATTGGAATCTGATTTAATTTTTAAAGTCTCTGCATATTCAAGTCTATAACCGGTGATTCTCTCCTTAAAAATCCCTCACAGGCAATTCATTACTTGATGCACTTGTCATGTTTTTTTTTCGCCATATAAAGAAATAAAACAGTTGTGCTCCTCATTCTGATGGTGCATATGTACATACAGTAAGGTCTGATTTTTCAACATGCTGATAATATATTACAGTGGTATATATTTCTACTACTTGGACATTTTCTTTCTTTCTTTTAGATGTTAGGGATCAAATAAAGGGCCTTGCACACGCAGAGCAAGTTCTCTCCCACCAAGCGATAGCCCGTGTACTTGAACATATTTTACATGTTCTCCTTTTGAGAGAACCTGAATGGATTATGACAGGCCTATTTTAATTCCAGGAAATGGAACTCAACTTTGGGACATTTTCCTCTTATTAGATTAAGGTTCTAAGCTATCAGAACACAAGGGTACACAGGTTTATTTTTTTCCCCCTAAATAAGTCTCCCTTACTTACATTATATATGTATATGTATGTTCAGGCACACACACACATTCATTTTGGAAAATTATGACAGACTACTTTTTCTTCTACTTAAACTGAACACACTGAAAATTAGATTTTTAAAAGGCCTCTGATACAATCTTATCTTAAAACAAAGTATATATCTCTATATCTAACCAACTCTACTTTTGAATATGGTACAAATTATTTTTCTGGTTAAAAATATATAGCGATCATTCAGACATTGGATAATGGAAGAGACGCTATAGGCTGACTGTCATTTTGAGGTGTGCTTTAACTGTCTTGTTTCTAAATGCCCTAACCTCCCAGCCACTGCCTTCTTGCCCCACTTTGTTTTCTAAGAAGGGCAAAACATCTTTGAAAATCCGTTGTTAGTTTCATGACCTGGAGACTTCCCTGTATAGGGCAAAAGCTAAAACCTAGAGAAAGTCAACAGATAACAATCATTTCAAATCAGAGACAATGCCATTTTTTTTTCTCATTTATTCAAATTCACTGCAGGAAGTAAACACTAAAAGATTAAAAAACAAAACAAAAAATTCACACTGCAGTATGTACAGTTTCATGACATCACATGAAGAAATTAAATTTCTAATAAAAATGACAAATTATATTACTGAGCAGGTTGCATCAAAGCTGGTTGTGTAAACCCCAGATTCTTACCATGAACGGTAATGTGTCTGTATTCCAGTATTAACAAATACTGGCAGACACCTGGTATAATATTATGTTTCCAATGGGATTTAAAAATTCATGAAAGTAGTTGCATGAATTCTTTATGTTGAAAAGTGGTTGACTTGATTTTAAAAAATTTTTAAGACCCTTGGATTCAAAGCACATTCTTTCACAAAGCTTAAGCCACAGAAGTCATGTCCAGAAATGGAATACTGTCATGTTGGGATGAACATCTGATCTGACTTGTTAAGACATTTTGCCAAATGCACAGATGCACAGGGTCCCCCATGCACTTTTCATGCAGCAGGTAATCACAACTTAAATAAAAGGTTTGTTCTATACATTTGTCCAGACTTGCAACTGTATACATACATGCACAATTTTTAAACCTGTCTGATTATATTTACACTTATACATGGAATATACAGGAACCAAAGAGATTAAAAGGCTTTTCTGTTGCATTAGAACAATACAAAATATGTATTTTTCATTAAGGAAATCATTATTTACATCACCTTTAAAAACCAATTTTAACATCTTCATGTAACAAGTCAATATATATATATACATATTACATATATATATATATAAAATATATACTCTCACCAGTTTACTCTTCTGTAAGATGCAGCAGAGAATAAACAGGTAATGCTACCTTACTGATGTCAATGAGAGCTGTAGTACCCTTTCACAAATGACTTTATTAGGAAGAAACTGCCTAGATATCTAAAATACTCCTTGAAAATGTGTACATGTGCATCCTTATATCTACATATGCATAAACAAATTGAATTCATGGATGTATGCCCTTTCTTACTGCTCTTCTTTAAAATCATTCTAAACTCAAATTGGGGAACATTCTCTAGTAAATCAGAACAGTGTTCTTTGTGGTCGTATTTATTTCTGTATTACATATTCTCTTCATTTGTTAACAACAACAACAGAAACAACCAAACAACCAACCTACCAAACAAACAAAAGAACACACAAACAAAAAACAGCAATGCTGGCTCTGGACGTTCTTGTCCCTGACCTAAATGTCACTCTGTTGTAAAAAGCCCGTCTCTCCCCAACTGAGGGAGCACACTAACATTTTTTTTCTGACATACACCTAAGTTTCCAGACCTTTCGCAATGACTGAGAAAAATGACTTGCTGAAAAGTTTATTTCTAAGTGTAGACAATGAGATTGTCAAAGAATGGACATGGAATAGACTATATTCACTGGCCAGTGGAATCTTCATGTCAGAATAAGCAGATGCCTTCACCTCCTTGTGATGCAGTATAATTGCTCCTATTACTGTATAATATATCCAGTAACTATTTACAAATCATTTTGAGAAAAAATAATTATTTTAGGGTTTTTAGAGGTTTAGATCATATTAGGAAATAACATCCATTTTTAATACAAAATTTTAGAAACAATTTTCAAGTACAACAACTTCAAATAAACTTCCTTCTAATTAATAATTTATACAATAATTTTTGATAGGTCAGTTGCTAACCTGGCTCACAACTAAAAACAAAAATATTACCTGGTGAATGAACCGTGGATTGTAAAACCTGAACTTAAAAATAGACTTGTTTTAAGACTAAAACCCCATGTGGCTCAATTACATAGTAAGTTCTTCCAAAACACTATGGATATTCGCTTTTAATCACTATTTATAAAGAATAAATTCAATGGAGTGATTGTGTACATTGTCACAGATATGTGCCCTTTGTACTTTTTTCTTAATAAGTCTATCTGAGTTTAGTTCCTTTCTTGGGTTTGAACTAAATGACTTAATCTTTGTCAGCACTGTTCTTAGGACAATGGTTTAAATAGAAGGTAAGGATATATTCAGGAGAAGTTTTCAAACCATCCTGGAATCACCTGAGTTTGGAAAGTGGCCCTGTTATTCCATCCCTAAGGCTAATTAAGTAGATGTTACTCATTAGAACACATAAATAATAGATTTTCCTGAGATGTTGAGCCAGATATGAAAGTTGTCCCCTCTACCCAATTTTTGTGTCATAAAAAGTATTCTGAACCCGATTTCCAAAGACATAACGGCAATATAGGAACTACAATGTGGCAAATTTTGAGTTGATGTATGACTACTGGGGAAAATATAGGCATCAGATAGTTTCTTTACAGACTCATGTTCTGAAAAAGTCATCAGCAATGGTTTTCAAACACCTAGGGGAGCATGTTAAGATACAGGTAGAAGATCCCAAGTCCACTTAGCAGAGATCCTTGTTTTGTAGGTCTGAGATGCTGCCTATGGATCTGCATTTTAAAACAAGTGCTCCAGATGATTCTAATACAGGTGGTCTAAGTCCAGCTTTAAGAAATTCTGGTCATAAGATTTACAGGTACCACAGAAATGGTGAGAATAAATTTTTACAAGAGATGGTGAAAATTGTCCAAAGAAAAGCCATTTTTGCTTCTGTTAAAAAAAATTTCTTAAATAGTCAACTATTCAGGAAACCACCTAAAGATTAAATGTTAACTTCCTAATTCTGTAAAACGAGTATTTATTTAGTAAAGTAGTTAAAATACAAAAAATGGAAATCTGCCTTTGTTTTTAAAGGATCTATCAAACTTCCCTCAATTTTAATCAATTTTTACTAAATAGTACAAGGTTTAAAGAAATGTATATTGAAAAGGTTTGGGGTGGGGGCAGACACAAAATCCTTTCTAAGAGTTAAAAATAAATATGTTTTTTAGCAAAAGTGAAAAATGTAGTATATTTTTTCTGATTTACTTTTAAATTGGGTGAGATGTGAATCATCTCTAGTATTTTTTTAAATTTGATAATTCTCTTTAAAGAGTTTGGACTTTAAAAACATGTGTTATGTAGGCTGACTTCTGAAATGCAAAATAAAGTACCCTAATGAAGGCAAAAGGCAGCAAAATGCATTAATCCACTGGATGGAATTTTACATTTTAATGTATGCCTCTTATTTATGATTATAAAAAAATTTCATTTATAGGCTACTCACAGTTGTTATCTGGTGCATACAGAAGTGTTAAACAACCAGTTTGCTAGTTCAATAGCTTCCTCATGACATCTAATGTTAAGCAAAAATTAGTATGCATATTTAAACATCACCAGTAACCAATACTTTCCAAAATGAAAAAAGTTTCAATTATACCATGCTTTTCTCAAATCATGCTCTTATTTATACAGATCTCAAGTTCATACTAATTAGTTTAAAAAAGATCCAAAGCTTGACGGCAGGTACATTTTATTCGGATTCTTTTTTTATTGTTACCACATTGCCCAGAAGTCCATACACCTCTCCATTTGCGCTGTGTGGGTGAGAAGCATTATTTCCCATATGGCTATTGTAAGGGCTTCTTAAATTAAAGAAAGAAGATTTAGTTTCTGCAGCAGGAAGTAACTCTTCTTTGATTGTAACCTGTGAGACACTTTCAGCAGACGAAGGCTCCTTCCATATGTCCTTGTCCTGTGTTTCTCGGCTGGTAACAGAATTGCCTCCTTTCTGGAGCATGTAATAAAGTATTGGGTTAGTTTTGGTCAGTCTTGGAGAGTCTTTTTCATACTCATTTTTATCCACATCTGTGATAACCCACTTAATGGGTCCCTTCTCACTGGGCATGGAACACCCATTCAAAAGCCCAGATTCTGGTCTAGACCCCACACAGCCCAAGTGCTCAGGGAAAGGAGGGCTCACAGGAGATTTTACCATTCCTGGGTATGAAAATGTCCTGTTGTCTACACAACTGTTAGGCTGAGAGGAATTATACATCAGTCCATTTAAAGAAGAAAGGCTGAATTCAGGTTTGCTATTGGTCACATTGTTTTTGTGTCCTTTCTTCTTACTGTCAACAACAGAGTTACTCCTGTGTGGGGACAAGTCTCGCACACAGTTTTCTGAGAGAAGCAGCTGTTTCAGAACATTGAAGCTTTTACTCTCTTTGGCCCAACTCCTGTGTTCACTTTCACTGGTGGAACCATGACCAGCAGGATATTTAAATTCAAGATCATTTCTGCTAAATTTCAGCTCCTCCTGGTTAAGCAAGGATCCATACAGTACTTCTGGAGCACTGTGATTATTTGCAGCATCAACAATGTTATTTTTCATCTTTTTAAATGGATTTTCTAATGGCTCAGTATAAAGCTTCCTTTTCTTAGGGACCATGCAAAGATTCTTTGATTCTAGTGGTGTCAGTTCATTATTTCTGTGACTCTTGTCCAGATCATCTGCCAGGTAACCCTCTTGATTCTGTCTCAGCAATCGGCTTAATAGACCATTCTTTGAAAAAGAAAAATCCTGAGGTGAAACAGGCTCCGATTTAAAGTCCTCAGACATTGGTAAGGCAGCTGTGCTTCTCTGCATGGCAGGAGTCATACCTAAGAACGGGGTGCTCTTTGCATCATGGCTCAAGTGCACATTTGTATTATGAATATGTAAGTCATCACAAGGCTCAGATTTTATTTTCACCATCAATATCTGTTCACTTAAAGCTCTCTCTGTGTGTTCCTGAGTACTTTCATCTCTTAAAGGAATTTTTTCTTTCTTTTCACTCTTACCTTTGTTGGGATTTCCCAGAAGCAACTGAAGAACAGTGCGTCTTTCTAGCAGATTTTCTATTTCAGAACCAGAAAGTCCTGGTTCCGAACCTACTGGTAGACTACTAAATGCTTTATTTTCCTCAACTGTATTTGTTTTATTTGACAGCAAAGGGCTATTTAATCTATCAATCATACCCAAGGGTTTATCTGTGTTTACACTTAACAACTGTTTGCTGGGTCTCTGCTCTTCCACTGCCATGGAGGACTGCATTCCACATTGTGCCAAATTCTGTAACAGTTTACTGGCACTAAAAGTTGCAGAATTTTGTGCACCTTCGTTTTGAGCTGGTTTCTCTCCTTGCAATTCTTTGCTTTTTGTGAGGTCCATCAAGTGGTTAGATGCAGTATTTGCCACCTTTTCAGACTGAGTACTGCAGGCATATGGTGGAGAGTTCCATTTGATGACTAGAGAGTGTTGAGAAAGGTTGATGGGAGACTCTGCTTTGGTGGATGTAAGTGACGGTGGAGTGCTCACTGGAGTAGTCCTGTGTGTACTGGGGCTTTCTATTACGGAAGTCCTTGTATAATTCTGAGTATTGAACTTTGTTACATCACTGTGTACTCCCTGAGGGCTGGTGTTTTTTTCTACATTTTCTTCATTTTTATGGCCAAGTAGCAACTGAAGAAGCGTTACTTTCTGGTGTGAATTTAGCTTAGAATTTTTTGAGGTATCTTGATCCTCTTTGATGTCTACATCAGGGGCTTTCGGATCCCAAGTGTTTAGCAAGGACTGAGTTAAATTATCAAGAGAAACAGGTGGGTCAGATTCTGGTTTTTCGATGCGGTGTTTGCAAGACAGGTCTATGGGAACACAGTTGGAATAAGAACTTTCATCACCGCTGCTGTCATCTGTAAAACTAGGATTGTTGTCTGAATACTCATCAATAGTTGTAGGAGTACTACCATCCTCAAAAATGCTTCCCCTTTCATTCTGATTATGTCCATTCATTGGCTTAGGTATGGTCTGGCTTTTAAGAAGATGTAAAAGCAAACTATTATTAGCAGCTTGTTTTATGTTATTTCTTTCCAGTGAGTTCTTATAGCCTGCAGTTTTAGGGGAAGATGGAACAACACCCATTGGATTTTGAAATGTTGTAGCATTGCTTTTGTTAGCCACTAATTTGCTTGATGTTCGTGCCTGACCATTGAGATGGCTTGACATGCCTTTTGAGATCTGGAAACTGCCTACATCCTTCTGGCCATTTTCTTGTAATCTGGCCATAGCAGCAAGTCTTTCACTTGCTGCTTGATTTGCATTTTGTGTTTTCAAAGCATGTTCCCGAGAATACTGCTGCAGGTGGGCTTCGCTGGAGAGGAGTAATGCTAATTGGCTGCAAGCAACGCTAGGTTTAGGTGAGGTGGCAGGACTAGCTCTTTTTTCCACCATGCTTGCAACAGCCTGTAATCGTGCAGCACATGACAAGGGCTCACCCATGACCTTTGTTCCGCTCTGTCCAACATGATGAGGTGACTCTACAAACCTGTCTCTGATGAGGTTTTTAGTTACATCAGGAAGATTGGTATCTGGCTTTTGATCTTTAGCTTTACTTTTTTTCAATAAAGTTTTTAAGTGACTTGATGCAACACCATAGCACCTTAAATCCTTCTCTACTTTTAAAGAATCATGACTGAGGGCGTATCCTTGCTCCTTGAGGCTCTGCCTAATTTGTTGCGACAGAGCAACAGTCTGCAGCCTTGAGCTGAATGACTGAAGCAAAGAGGCCAGTAATGTGCTGTCCTGTTTACCTTTAGGCACATTGTCAACCATGCCAGCTAGCAAAGCTTCCTTCTTTACGTTTAAATTTACGATGGAATCAGACAGCCTCTTCCGCTTTGCTGCATTCCAGTCCTCAGAAGACTGCAACAGTCTGGCTTTTTTGAGATGCAGCATGCCAGATCCCTGGTATGTGTGTGTATTGACAACTGGACCATTACTTTGACAGGTGGGAAATGTACTGCCAGAAATGTTAAAGTTCTGATCTTCTTCATTGTGCCCAGCAGACTTTTTGTCAACGGCAGTACCTGATCCCCCTGCAGCCTGATGCATTAGTAATCCTTCTAGATAAGTTAAAACAATAGAATCCTGATGCACATCAGAGCCAAGCTCTTCTCCATGAGTCATGTTCAATAGAAGTGTTCACAAGGGCTTGGTTTCTATTTACTTTAAAGGATGGTTTTCTGTAGGTGAGTGAGATTCAACTTTAATAAGTGAGTGTCAGTTTATCACCTTCCATAGCAATTGGGTAGAGAGGTACTGTTACATTCTGACCAAGATTTCTTCCAGCAATGACAAGATAAAAAGCAGGTAAATTCCAATGCAGTCTGTCCACAGAGTTGATCAACTTCTAATATACAGGTCTGTAGTAGCAAGAAGATAATTCTTAGTGAATATATTGCTTTTCCATCTTCATCTTTTGTTCTTCAGTAAATGCAAGTATCAGTATTCTAAAAAAATAAAAATGAAAATCATTAAGAAGGAGCAAAGATAGGGTCATGCTGTAATACCTGTAAGAAAAAAACATAGCATTTACAAGTTTACACATGTACATATGCATATATAATATGCACATATATGTATGCATTGTAGTTGCTTCCTTAGTAATTAATTTTATTATCATTCCTAGCCAGCTGAAAATCCTATGGGTTAATCCGTATTGTAAAAATAATCAAATCATTTCAAAAAATGCTTCAATATTTTATAACTGTCTTCTAAAGTTTGCCAAGCTTTTGAATTTTCCTAAGCACCTTTCTGCAAAGTAATTTGAATGCTAAGTTTCCTTTACAATTTTATAGCTCTATTAGGGAGCTAGAATTAGTGTCCTTAAATTACTGTGCACTTAGGAAGAAACAATAACTGATTTTTAGAATAAAAAAGAGAGTACTAAGAAGTTGACTATTGTGGGCCTGTGCAAACTTACAACAGTCTTAATCATATACACAAATATTATAATATAATCACAAGTTTAGCCATCTATAGTATTTACAATTACTTTAATATTAAAGAGAGTGATTCTTAAGATGCTCATTTAGATGTAACTAGTTAACATCTGTGTCCAACAGATAATTTACTTAATTATTTATATACAATCCCAATAATTTTGTTAGAATTCTTAATAACAAATTAAAGAATTTTAATACAGCACTATAACCCAATTCTCAAGTCCTTGTTTTCCTGAAATGGGCAAGGTACTTTAAAACTGACATGCATGAATCTGGAAATATCTTGTAAATACTTATTCTAGATTTTAAATATATGTCTAAAAGCTTCTAGCTTTTTTGATTCTTATTTTTGTACTTGTAAAATTCAAAATGTTACTTTGAAAACAAGAGATCATAGTTATGCTGAAAACAGGATAGACATCTTTGTTCCATAATTGCCAAATATTTTTTTACTTTTAGATTTATTAACAGCAATTACAGTGATGGATCCAAGGAACTATTTTGTTTCCATATCACCTCTTTGTTTACAATCTTCTTTATCACACACTTGCTGTCAGTACTTGTACTTATAAACAGGTTCATTTAAATTTTGGGTGTTCAACATCATAAAGGATGAAATAACAATTTCATACACCATTCAAGTTAAAAAGGGCAGTAAGGGCCCGGCATGGTGGTGCACACCTATAATCCTAGCAACTGGGGAGGCCAAGGCAGGAGGATCTGTGAGACTCTGTCTCTAAATAAAATATAAAAAGGGCTGGGATGTAGCTCAGTGGTTAAGTACCCCTGGGTTCAATCCCTGGTACCAAAAACCAAAACCAAACAAAAACAAAAACCTCCAAAACAAACAAACAAAACCTACACTGTTCACTCACTGATCCCTGAGTTAAAGAAAATCCATCTAGGATACTGTCACATGAAGACAACACCCAGCTATGCTGCTTGTACAAGTCAATGGCACCGTCATCATTCATGTCTACAGACCATTAGTCTCTCTGCATTCATCTGATTGAAACAGCTATCCACGTCAAGTTTCTTTCTTTAACATTCTGGACAGAAAATGAAAAACTGTGAATTATCAATTGTGTTTAATAAAAACAACAAAATTTAGATTTTACCTCCATATTATTTTTACATTCTTGAAAGCTGATGCGGCTTTATAAAATATGCAAAAAGGACACTGAAGGTGGCATCATAGTGAGGACTTGTTTCACTATTATGTCATCTTTGTAGACACTTCAATTACTTTTGTCTTTTTTAGGTACTAGGAAATAAGTAATAGATTGATTCCCAAGACAGTAAAATGGCTTAAAGATAGGAGAAAAATAAGACCACTAAAATTCTGTAAGGTTCTTCCAAATTATGAAAGGCTCCAATGGACATACATGGTAATAACAAGATACTATGTTTTATTCTATTAAAAACACATTCACTACAATTTTTCAAAAGAAAATAAGTCACAATAAATCACATAATATGATTCTTCCCACTAATTAGAAATATTCTTTCTAAAAATTCTTAAAATCTCAAGCTGGGTCCAAAGAAACCCTGATAGTTCTCTAAGCTTTAATGCATTTCAGGACAATTTAATAAAATTCATCTCTAACTACTTAACAATATGAAAATTATAAACTAAATCTTTTTATTCATTTTTTATATTTGATAAAACTGAGATTTTACTGTTTTATTAACATGAAGTAGGAAAAAATATTGTTTGGTGAGACAATCATTAAAGAAACCAAATAAGAAAAGTATTCTATGGAATCTTGACCATATGCATAGACAGATTTTAGGAAGATTCAAGTTTCAATACAGAGACTAGTTTAAAGAAATTAAATCTTAAATATCTTGTAACCAGCTTGAATTACAAGAGTATATTTTCAATAGGGGTGTACTTTGTGTGTCTGGGAGGCGGGTCGGTACTGAGACTGAACCTAGGGCCATTTGACGACTAAACTACATCCCCAGTCCTTTTTGTTTTTTTTTTATTTTGAGACAGGGTATCATAAACTGCCTAGCCTAACTTTGAACTTGTGATCCTTTTTCCTCAGCCTCTGGAGTGTCTGGGATTATAAGCATGCCAGCCACCCCATTCAACTGCAGGAAAAATATGCGCTTGAAAAGTATGAAATTAGGTTGGAATGTGTACACACTTTTAAAAGACCTATATAAATAATTTACATATCAATAGTTTACAAATGGGTACCCTATAAGTCTTTAAACTAGTTCAACTATTTCCACTGCAATGTGTTTAGA
The DNA here is from genome assembly GCA_004024805.1 of Geosciurus inauris. Taxonomy (NCBI): domain Eukaryota; kingdom Metazoa; phylum Chordata; class Mammalia; order Rodentia; family Sciuridae; genus Geosciurus; species Geosciurus inauris. Next base: position 3,338 of record PVHX01005546.1, on the reverse strand, counting down.
TTTTTTTATCTGGAAATATTTTATTAAGCAAAGGGAAACTTTGCTGAACTTTTTATAATTTTAAAATGGCAAACTGAAGTATTAAGATTTTATTTAGATAAATGAAAGATGCATTTAATAGAATTACTATATGTGAGATTGCTTTTGGTTGAGAATAGGTAAATAATAACAGTTTTTTCTTGAGCTGTTTTTGGATTCAATCTTACCTGCAATCAAATTCTCCCTTAAAAACACATTTAAATGATTAAACATGTATGAAGCCACTTGGTATGCTATTTAAATGTCTGAAGAATATCTCATGACTTCCAATTGTTTCCATGAAATCTTCCCCAATTTTTTTCTGCATTATCAAGTAATACCTCTTTGTGTATTAAGTTTAAAGAGATTTCAGCAATGCAACTTCAGGAGCATTTGGATTCTTAGCTTTAAAATACTAAAAAACCAGAAGGGTTACTTAATTGTGCCACTCAATAATAACTCCTACTGGACAATATTACATATTATGTGTGGGAGATGGTGGGGGGGAAGGTACTGGGACTGAACCTAGTACCTACTTACCACTGTGGATTATTTCATGGAGATACACACACACACACACACATATATATTATTATTTTTCTTGGTACTGGGGATTGAACTCAGGGGCACTTGACCACTGAGCCACATCCCAGCCCTATTTTGTGTTTTATTTAGAGATAGTCTCACTGATTTGCTGAGTGCCTCGCCATTGCTGAGGCTGGCTTTGAACTTGTGACTCTCCTGCCTCAGCCTCTGGAAGGGCTGGGATTACAGGCGTGCACCACTGCGTCCGACTCAGATAAATACTTTACAGAATGCTTAGTGAACTCTAATGTGGACATTTAAAAATATGAACAAGAAACACAAACCCAAGATTAATTTAACACCAGGCTATAACACCAAACATTTTACCCAAATGGATGAAATTAGCTTTCCAAACCAAAGGACAATGAAAAATTAGGAGACAGGGGCTGGGGCTATAGCTCAGTGGTAGAGCACTCGCCTAGCATGTGTGAGGCACTGGGTTCAAACCTCAGCACCACATATAAATAATAAATGAATAAAAAAAATTCATCAACAACTAAAAAAAAATTTAAAAAAAGAAAAAGAAAAATTTAGGAGACAGAAAAAACAATACTCCAGTTTCTTGGAAGAAAAGAAAAATAACATTTTAGGTAAAGGCCCTGAAGCTTCATTAAAAGTGAAGACTACAGTGAATAAGGATATTCAACAGAATCACAACAGAAGAGCAAAAGAATAAGCCTGAAATTTCATTTATTAGAATATATTTCTAATTTTTTGAAAAAATGGATCAAAGTTAGTATGTCTTTTGATAGAATTTGAATTCCGACATATTGTTTCTTTGCAGTATTACCTTTATCAAAAGATAAGTATGTGGTTTTATAGTTTAGTGGATACCAAGAAAATGAATCTATTTAAAAACATTCTGCTCAACTTACGGTCTCAACATCTGAAATTAGACCTTGAGTTTCTTTCCCTCTCCAAGGGGTTCTCGTTTTAGCATATAAATACTCTGCAGAGAATATAACATGGAAACCACTGAGGACGCTACAGCAGGTAAGGCAGCCACACAATTTCTCTCCATCCCAACCTAAGAGACTTAATATTTTTGCCCACAGTGAAATTTGCTCCTAAATTTCAAGTCCATCAGCTTTAACTTGCTGATCAGCTGCTACCACAGGAGTAAAACAGTGTCACTTACAATGGCTATTTAAAAAGACAAGGAGATACAACTTAACTAACTCAAGTGTTCAAAATAAGGACACAAATACATAAGGATCTCTTCAACTCCAAAACTTTATTCCCGCAATTCTAATTTGGCAAACTGTAGTTGATACAAATGACAAGTATTTTAACCAGAAAGATGATACACTGTCAGAGTTGTGGAAATAACCCTCACCAATTTATTGTCTTCTTAGTGAATTCTAGGGGAAGCAACTGGTTTTCTAATAGCCATAGCCTTTACCTGCCCAATCCTCCAAAAGTTATTTATCATCATTATTTTTTTCAAGTAGGTCATAAATTTCAAGTACATGTTTATTTAAAAGCTAAATATGTACTTAAAGTCAAACTGGCACTTTTGCTTAACTCATAAGGGCTGTATACTGAATAAAATGCAAGGGAATAGTAAAGATTTAGGATCCTTAAGGATATAGATGAATGCAAAACAAAGATGGAACAACTGTTCTGGGAAGAAACAAATATCCCTATAATTGATACAGCAAAATAAAAGTGGGCTTCTTTGTTCTGAATTACCCTTACAAGGCTTATGTATATACAACACATTCAACGAATCTACTATTTACTTAATTCTGCCTTTGTAGTTTCTTTAAAATAATTTTAAAAAATTTTTATGATTTTTTAAAATCCAGGAAAAAATAATTTTTATAGAGAATAAAGAAAAGATTTATCATTAGCAGTAGTGTCTATTCACTGTTTTTTACTGTTCTTAATAGTTTTTCTAAAAGAATACAAAAATAATAAGTAATAAATTATTTTGGTCGTACATAAACATAAAAGAAAAATAGACTCTAGATCTAAAACTAACAGCTTCTCCTGACTTTTCCCAGTAGTTCTTTGAAGTAACTGCTGCTTTCTATCAGGTTTCAAAATTTTAGTATTTTCTAATCTCTATTAAAATAAAAAATATAATGGAAAATGGTCCTTTCTTCTATTGGAATTGTTTGAGTGTTTATAGTATACATACAGGGACATCCTTTGAGACTGGTGAATAAATCCTATTAAACTCAACTATGGTTTCCCTATCTCTAAAACAGATTTGACATACAGACAGAAGCCCAAGGTCAAGGTCACAGATCATCAAGAAAGATTACCAGCAGAACTGATGTAACAGCTGGCATTTGATCAAAGCTCCTAGGGTTTTTAGTACACTTAGCAGACACTCCTCATTTACTCGTAGGGTACACTTTGTTTTAAAAAAATACTCCTCTCATTTTAAGGATTTTCATGCATTTTTTATTATAATATGTGTCTGCTAGTACTGAATCACAGAAAGAGAAGAAACTTGTTAGAATTTTGAATTTTTACGTATGTCTATATATATAAATATGTATGCTATGCATATTTGAGTACTTATTATAAATGGTCTTTGCCGTGTTGTAATTTTGAAATTAATGTAATTTGCAGATCCTTGTATAGACCATACTCCCACACATCTTCAAGCCTTTGCTCCACTTGAGGTTAAAATTAATAGCATGTTATAACTTCTTCCTAAACATACAGATTTAACTGCAAAGTACTGGTTCAAACAGTATAAAACTGTATCCATAGTCTTCCAC
>PVHX01005545.1:65693-111012 GCA_004024805.1 Geosciurus inauris | reverse complement strand
CAAAATAGGGCTGGGGATGTGGCTCAGTGGTTGAATACCCCTGAGTTCAATCCCCAGTACCAAAAAAAAAAAAAAAAAGAGAGAGAGAGAGAGAGAGAGGTTGTCCAGTAGTTTTCCGGTGTTCAAAGTTAGAAAGTTGACAGCATTTGTCCCAATGTAATTGACACTTCATGATTTTTAGTGAGCCTGCCCTCCATCCCACTGGAGGGTAAGTTTTTTTTTTTTTTTTGGTACTGGGGATTGAACTCAGGGGTACTCGACCACTGAACCACATCCCCAGCCCTATTTTGTGTTTTATATAGAGACAGGGTCTCACTGAGTTGCTTAGCACCTTGTCATTGCTGAGGCTGGCTTTGAACTCGCGATTCTCCTGTCTCAGCCTCCCTAAGTACTGGGATTACAGGCTTGTGCCACCACGCCTGGCTAGGAGGGTAAGCTTTTTAGAGACTTGTATTTCCAGTGCTGGCATGTAAAAATGTTTGCACTCAATCTTTGAAGCAGTCCTTTATCTGCATGTCTGCCCTCTGGAATGTTTTAAAGGAAAACATGTTTGCTTCAGCTGCAGAAAGATTGTTTTTGAGGCATACCAGACAGTCCTTTAGCAGCCACTGTAATCTTGAATGTCTGCAGGGATGCACTGGGAGACTTCATTTCTCAGTAGGAGGAACTGCATTGCCTGCTCCTGCTGCATTCCTATGGAAGGGCCCCGGGGATCAGCTTTCTGTGTGTTTGACACATTGTACATTCTTTGGCAAACAGGGCCATAAGAACGGGCATGGTTAGGTGGTTTAAGCTATTTCCAGAATGACTGGTAGGAGCCCAAGAGATCTCACAGTGCCCCTCACCTGGGTTGCTCAGCAGGTGGATCCTGTGTCCTGTGCTCTGTTCCTGTGTGTGGAAATAGATGCAAGTGTCTTTCTTACCTCTCCATAGTTCATTCTTCTTTTTTTTTGTACTGGGGATTGAGCCCAGGGGCACTTTACCATTTGAACTATATCCCCAGTCCTTTTTTTTTTTTGTGAGACAAGGTCTTGCTAAATTGCTGAGGGTCTCACTAAATTGCTGAGACTGGCCTTAAACTTGTGATCCCCCTGCCTTAGCCTCCTGAGTTGTTGGGATTATAGGTATGCACCACTGTTCCCGACATCCTTCTTTCTCTTCCTAAGTCATCTTTTTGAAAGTGTAGGAAGTGTAAGTGGCTTTTTGGAAATGTTTAGCTGTTGTCTTACCTTGTGCTTGACAAACAAAACAAAACAAAACAAATTAGAAAAACAGTACAGTACAGTAGCCTGCTGGAATAATATACATTTTGCTTATATATACCTGTACTGTCATGTGGGTGGGTGTATAGGCTTTTTTTTTCTTTATATTTTATTATTGATGGACATTCATCTATCTATTTATTTATTTATATATGGTGCCGAGAATCAAACCCGCTTGCCTCACACCTGCTAGGCAAGCACTCTACCACTGAGCCACAACCCTAGCCCTGTATAAGGCTTTTTTTTTTTTATTAGTTGTTGATGGATCTTTCTTTATTTATTGATATGTGGTGCTGAGAATCGAACCCAGTGCCTCGCACATGCTAGGCAAGCGCTCTACCACTGAGCCACGACCCCAGCCCCTGTATAAGGCTTTCAACAGTAACTTATCTCTGGGAGGAGGACTGAAGGGCATGGACTTAAAGGTAGGAAGATTGAACTTTTCATTTTATACCATTTTGTCTTATTTGAATTTTTAGCCTATGCTTTTTTTTTTATTTTATTTTTTTACTTAAAAATATGGCTTAGGACCTGTGGGTAGAGCTCAGTGGCAGAGCACTTGCCTAGCATGCACAAGGCCCTGAGTTTGATCCCCAGCAACACACACACACACACACACACACACACAGAGAAAAAGATTTCTATAATTTACTTGTCACTTTCTACATATTTAGATATCCTTTTAATTTTCAAAGGACTGAGTATAAGTTTTAAATAAAAATATTTGCTTAGAAAAGGGATCATTTGATTTTTTTAAAAAAAATAGGTTAAAGGATTTTTTCAGATTATGGGTTTAAAAATGAACTTGCTGCTTTGGGATTATGGCTTTGTTTCTGTACTGTGCCCTTTGGTCTAAGAAAATGAACCCAACCCTGATTTCTGAGATAATTCAAGTTTTCTGGGCCTGTGTAAAAGGTAATACTGGGATACACCCATGCTGCCCTACTTGCTGGGTGTTCCTGCTAGGGCTGGATTATTTATGAACTACTTCTGTGAGGTATAGGAATCAAGTGAAGTAAAAAGTTCAGGAACAGAAACACTAAAAAAACCAGATTGATCTTAAATGTTGTAGCCTATAACCATGTTCCAATTTGGGATTTCTTGGGGTGAGACATTCATGCACTGTGGCTTTCACTCATTTTACCTAATTTTGCTGTCTTATATTACCAGGTTACTCTGTTTTCAATTTAAGGATAATATTGGTAGTCAAAGAGACAATTCCAGTTTTCTTTTCTAGCTCTTATAAATCTAGCACAGGTTTTTAAAAAATTCTGAACCTTTGCCGGGATGCTTACCTGTGATTCCCAGTCTGGTTTTTACAGCCTTAAATTATCCCTGTAGCTGTTCTTAGCTACCTGGTGTTTGGTTTTAGGTTTGCTTGTGAAAATAAGCAGCAAGAAGAGTTGGCAAAGTTTCTGTTTGCAACTCTTAGTGGTGTTGGAAGTTTCCAGAACAAATCCCTTTAGTGACTCAAGTAATAATCAGCCCCCAGGGAGGATTTGGAGTTGGCTGTAGATTTGCTCAAAACAAACACGGTGGGGCTCATAGGCTTTCGAAAGGTAGGCCTGGTCCCAGGGTCTGTCAATTGGCATTCTTTGAAGGTCTTCAAAGTTTCTTGCATCCTCAGGGAGGGCTAACTGAAGAGGCCTTGTGGAAGAGGCTGTGTGTTGGAGCCCCTGATGGCCCCTCCTCCCTGGGCAGGGAGGAGAAGTGCCTGCTCCCTGTGGCCATTTCAGTCATCTGAGCCTTCCAGTGCCTTTCAGCAGCTTCTCCTTTTCAGGTACTTACAATTGGTGTTTACAAAAGCCAAACACCCTTCATCACCAAGGCAACCGTTTACCACATGACTGTCAGAGGAGAAAAATACAAATAATCCTCTCAACACCTAAATGACCAATATGCAAACTATTCCAGAGTAAATCTTGGAAAATCTATTGGAAAGAAAACCTCTAGGCCTTCTTTTGGCTAAATTGTCCATAAAGACCTTACGTCTTGCAACGTCAACATTCCTCTCTCATTTGTGAATTTATGACTTTAAAGAAATTTTTTTTCTCCTAAAGATCCCAAGTGGTAGCTCACCTCATTTTATTAGATCTTGATGTATTATGTTATACAGTTTAAGTTCTTGATGATTTTATACTGTGAGCTTTATGTAATCTTGTGATTTATGATTGATGGCAAGCTGTGGTGGATTTTCCCCTTTTCTCTCATTTGGACACATTATTTATTTATTCTAATTAGGTATACATGACAGCAGAATGCATTTTGATTCATTGTACACAGATGGAGCACAACTTTTCATTTCTCTGGTTGTACACAATATAGAGTCATACCATATGTGCAGTCATACATGTACCTAGGGCAATGATGTCCATCTCATTCCACCATCTTTCCTGCCCCCATGTCCCCTCTCCTTCCTTCCCTTGCCTTTGACCAGAGTTTCTCCATTCTTCCCATGCCTCCTCCCGCATTAGGGATCAGCATCCACTCATCAGAGAGATCATTTGGCCTTTGGTTTTTTGGAACAGGCTTACTTCGCTTAGCATGATATTCTCCAACTCCATCCATTTACTTGCAAATGCCATGATTTCATTCTCTTTTAATGCTGAGTAATATTCCATTGTGTATATATGCCATGGTTTCTTTATTCATCTACTGAAGGGCATTTGGGTTGGTTCCACAGTTTAGCTATTGTGAATTGAGCTGCTATAAACATTGAAGTGGCTGTGTCACTGTAGTATGCTAATTTTAAGTCCTTTGGGTATAGAGTAAAGAGTGGAATAGCTGGGTCACATGGTGGTTCCATTTCAGGTTTTTAAGGAATCTCCATAGTGCTTCTCAGATTGGTTGCACCAATTTGCAGTCCCACCAGCAATGTATGAGTGTGCCTTTTCCTCCACATCCTCACCAACACTTATTATTGTTTGTATTCTTGATAACTGCCATTCTGACTGGCATGAGATGAAATCTTAGAGTAGTTTTGGTTTGCATTTCTCTAATTGTTAGAGATGAACATTTTTTCATATATTTGTTGATTGATTGTTTCTTCTTCTGAGAAGTGTCTGTTCAGCTCCTTAGCCCATTTATTGATTGGATTATTTGTTGTTTTTTTTTTTTTGGTGTTAAGTTTTTTGAGTTCTTTGTGTGTCCTGGAGATTAGTGCTCTGTCTGATGTGCATGTGGCAAAAATTTGCTCCCAGAATGTAGGCTCTCTGTTCACCTCATTGTTTCTTTTGCTGAGAAGAAGCATTTTAGTTTGAATCCATCCTATTTATTGATTCTTGCTTTTATTTCTTGTGCTTCAGGAGTCTTGTTAAGAAAGTTGGGGCCTAATCTGACATGATAAAGATTTGGGCCTACTTTTTCCTCAGTTAGGCACAGGGTCTCTGATCTAATTCCTAGGTCCTTGATCTACTTTGAGTTGAGTTTTGTGCATGGTGAGAGATAGAGGTTTAGTTTCATTTTGGTGTATATGGATTTCCAGTTTTCCCAGCACCATTTGTTGAAGATGCTATCTTTTCTCCATGTATGTTTTTGGTGCCTTTGTCTAGTATGAGATAACTGTATTTATGTGGATTTGTCTCTGTGTCTTCTATTCTGTACCATTGGTCTACAGTATGTCTATTTTGGTGCCAATACCACACCTTGCTGTTTTTGTTATTATAGCTTTGTAGTATAGTTTAAGGTCTGGTATTGTGATGCTTCCTCCTTCACTCTTCTTGCTAAGGATTGCTTTGGCTATTCTGGGTCTCTTATTTTTCCAAATGAATTTCATGGTTGCTTTTTCTATTTCTATAAGGAATGATGTTGGGATTTTTAATTGGAATCACATTGAATCTTTATAGTGCTTTGGGTAGTATGGCCTTTGGACAATATTGATTCTGCCTATCCAAGAACATGATAGCTCTTTCCATCTTCTAAGATCGTCTTCAATTTTTTTCTTTAGTGTTCTGTAGTTTTCATTGTAGAGGTCTTTTACCTCTTTTGTTAAATTGATTCCCAAGTTGGTTTTTTTGAGGCTGTTGTGAATGGGGTAGTTTTTTTAATTTCTCTTTCAGAGGATTCATCACTGATGTATAGAAATGCATTTGATTTATGGGTATTGATTTTATATCCTGCTATTTGCTGAATTCATTTATTAATTCTAGAAGTTTTCTGTTGGAATTTTTTGGAGAATAACGATAGTTTGAGTTCTTCTTTTCCTATTCATATCCCTTTAATTTCTTTCATCTGTGTAATTGCTCTGGCTAGAGTTTCAAGGACTATGTTGAATAGCAGTGGTGAAAGAGAGCATCCCTGTCTTGTTTCTGTTTTTAAAGGGAATGCTTCCAATTTTTATCCATTTAGGATGATGTTGGCCTTGGGTTTAGCATAGATAGCTTTTACAATGTTGAGGTATGTTCCTACTATCCGTAGTTTTTCTAGTGTTTTGAACATGAGAGGTGCTGTATTTTGTCAAATGCTTTCTCAGCATCTATTGAGATAATCGTATGATTCTTGTCTTTAAGTCTATTGATGTGATGAATTATGTTTATTGATTTCCATATGTTGCACCAACCCTGCATCCCTGGGATGAACCCTAGTTGATCATGGTACACTATCTTTTTAATATGTTTTTGTATGTGATTTGCCAGAATTTTATTGAGAATTTTTACATCTGTGTTCATCAGGGATATTGGTCTGAAGTTTTCTTTCTTTGATGTTGGACACATTTAAATTAGAAGCTTATAAAAAATAAAAAAAGAACAAAAAGTAAATAAATAAAACTAAACAAAAAACACCAAAATATTTTTAAAAATAAATTAGAAGCCTATGGAATGGGGGTAGAGCTCAGTGGTAGAGCGCTTGCCTAAGTATGTATGAGACCCTGGGTTCCATCCCCAGCACTGCCAAAAAGAAAGAAAGAAGAAACTTAGACTTTCTTCAAAACCAATTCTATCTGTGTTATGAAAGATGGCCCACTGAAGATAAATTAGGAGAGAGTTTAAAACAGGAATCTTGGTGGAGGAGAAAGGATAGGAGCTTCAGAGAAATGTAGAACTGATTCAGAATTCTAGCTGTACCCCATAACAGCTGTAGGAACTTGGACCAATGACCTGGTTTCTGAGCTTTAATTTCTTCATTTGTAAAATGGGTGAATATCCACTTCACAACATTCTTGAGACTTACATAGGAGTGTTTTTAAGTGTCTGCAGTGCCAGGTATGCTGCAGGTGCTATGTAAGTGCTAGGTTCCTACCTGCCTCCACCCATTTCCTTTACATATGGGATGAGCTAAGTAGTGGGGCCCAGGGTCTGCGCTGTGAGCAAGCTGTGGCTAAAGGTGAAAGAGGAAGTGTGTTCATTTAGACAAAACCATAATTTCCTTAAAGTCTATGGCCTTCTACTCTTAAATAGGTCATCGAAAAGAACATCAAAATGTGGGTTCCTTGAGCTAGCCATGGTGGCACATGCCTGTGATCCCACTGAGTCAGGAGGCTGAGGCAGGAGGATCATAAGTTGGAGGCCAGCTTAGAAAACTTAGCAAGGCCCTGTCTCAAAATAACATATTAAAAAAGGGCTTGGGATATAGCTCAGTGGCCAGTTAGTTGGGATAGTGAATGCTGCTGTAGACTCTGCCATCCAAGTTGACCTCCCAGTCTTTCTTCTCTTAGGTGGTATACCTTGAAATCCAAACCAGGAAAGAAGGATAAGGAGCGAGGAGAAATTGAGGTCGACATCCAATTTATGAGGAACAACATGACTGCTAGCATGTTCGACCTCTCCATGAAAGACAAGTCTCGGAATCCATTTGGAAAACTGAAGGACAAGATCAAAGGGAAGAATAAGGATAGTGTGTCAGATACCACTTCAGCCATAGTCCCCAGCATGTCACCCTCAGTCGACAGTGATGACGAGTCTTTTTCCAAAGACAAGAAAAAGAAATCAAAGATTAAAACCTTGTTTTCCAAGTCGAATTTGCAGAAAACACCACTTTCCCAGTCCATGTCTGTCCTGCCGACTTCAAAGCCAGACCGAGTGCTGCTTCGTCCTGGAGACTTCCAGTCCCGGTGGGATGATGACAATGAGGACGAATCCTCCTCCTCGGCCTCAGACAGTGAGTTTCTGCCTTCTCTTCACTTGGCCTCTCTTCCTCAGCTACCTACATTTCTTTGAGAGAGAAGAAACAGATCTTAAGAGAAAGGTTTTAATTCACTTCCTAGTTACCTCCATGATAATGGTAGTGGTGGGCAGTAGTGGGTGGTAGATCATGAAGATGATTTTCTTTTTCCTTTGTTTTGAAATACTGGGAATTGAACCCAGGGCCTTGTACATGCGAGGCAAGTGCTCTACCATTGAGCTATACCCCCAGCCCTTTTTATTTTGAGACAATCTTGCTAAGTTGTCCAGGCTGGTCCTGTACTTGCAATCCTCCTGCCTCAGCCTCCCAAGTAACTGGGAGTTTAGGCCTGTACTACCCTGCTTGGCCGAAACCTTCTGGTTTCTAAGAATGTGTAAGAAGCCTTTTCCAAAGGGTCTTGTTCTGCAACATATGTATATTAATACTAGAATATGGAGCTAACAGGATGAGTGCATCCAAGTTTTGTTGTTTTGAAGTATTCTTGTTTTTTTTAATTTTTTTTTAAGGATAAAACCATGGAACCTTGTCGTAATTTGATATTTAATTCATCAGATGATTAATGAGTCCCTCCTACATGCCTAACCCCCATGGGATACATCTCTAAGTGATTCAGTTCCCTTCATTCTGAATTAATTGTATATTTTGGACTTTAATTTCAGTAACTAAATCCCTACTAGTGACCAGATTTTGCTGTTCTACCCAGTGCTGCCTCTTCCATTGGGTTAACACAGGATTTCTCAATCTTAGCACTGTTGACTGTTGGGGTCAGGTAATATTTTTTTGTAGGGGACAATCGTGTACATTGATGTTTGGTGGCATCCTTAGGCTCTACCTGCTAGGTGCCGATAACACCCTTCCCTACAGTTGTGACAACCAAAAGTGTATCTAAACATTGATAAATGTCAGCACCTCTTATTGTAAACAACACATTTAATTTTTCTCTCTCTTCCTTTCTCCTTTTCTTTTCCCTTCTCTCTTGTGGTGCTGGGGATAGAACCCAGTGTTTTGGTCATGCTAGGGCAGTGCTCTGCCACTGAGCCCTAGCCCTAGCCCCCACTAGTTTAATTTCTTATCCCTTGTTTTTTGTGTTTTTCCCCAGTCATGCCCCACAAGAAAACAGCAAGTGCAGACCCTAAGCAGCTGAGCCAGATCAGCTTCAGCCTTCCCAAGAAGGAAGGACTCTCCTTTCTTGGGGGCCTTCGGTCTAAGAATGACACGCTTTCCCGCTCTAATGTCTGTATCAACGGGAACCATGTTTACCTGGAGCAGCCAGAAGCCAAGAATGAGACCAAGGAGAGCAGCCCTTCTTCTTCCCCATCCCCCCAGGGCTTCAGGAAGAAGCATTTGTTCTCATCTACTGAAAACCTGGCTGCTCGTTCTTGGAAGGAGCCTGGGGAAGGAGACAGCATGGCTTATGACAGGTGGCTGTCTGATGCCTCCACCAAGGAGTCCATGAAGTCCTTGTCTCTGCCATCCTACCGACCACAGTCTAGTGCTAACAATAGGGAAAACATGGCTTCAGTGAATTTAGAGACTACCAAAGAAACCAAAGACAGCAAGAAGCAGGAGAGCAAGAAGTCCTCTTTGCTTTCTCTGGTGACAGGAAAGAAGGATGTGGCCAAGGACAGTGAAGGTGAAAGCCTTGCTACCCTCCCATGGAAGGAGAAGGAAGGCATGCTCATGGAAACCCAGCTGAGGGAGGAGGACGACCTCATGAGAAGTTCCGAGAAAGGTGCTGCAGCTGACGCCTCTGGACGGGGTAACTCCCTGAACCCCTTTGAAGATGTGCAGATTTCAGAACCAGAAACCAGACCCGAGTCCAAGTCTGAACCAAAGCTACCTATTCCCTCTGCAAGGGCTCCCCAGACCAAAGCCGTCAAGCCTCGGTAAGTCTTTGCTGTTCTTACCCAGGGTCTTTCCTCCTTGCTCTCTGTGGCATTCAGCGAGGCCTCCATTAGAGCAGATCTGGCATTTCTCATGATGGTACCCATATGTGCCAAAGGTGTGCTATTCCAAGTTGTTTGTTTTAATGAGTCCCTGCTGCCTACCTGGCCTGCTCTACCCAAAATGCAGTGTTGTTTCACGGCCCAAAAGCCACTGCCCGTGGGGCTGGGGTTGTGGCTCAGTGGCAGACCATTTGCCTAGCATGTGTGAAGCACTGGGTTTGATTCTCAGCACCACATAAATAAATGAATAAAATAAAGGTCCATCAATGTCTAAAAAAATTAAAAAAAAAAAAAAAAAAAAGCCACTGCCCAGCAGACATGGATTGTCCTTCTCAATAATTAGACTGCAGTGAAATGTGATGGTTTTGGGCGGATTCTGAGTGTGTGTGTGTTCAGAGTACCAGGTTGGGACTGCTCCATGCACAATCTATGTTTATTAAGTTATTCCTCCTTGCAATTTGGCTTGGTTTGCTTGGCAAGAGAGACCCTCAGTCTACTCTTGAGTGTTCCTGTGATAGTTTACTCTTTCCTCTGCATTTGGTAAGAAACCCTGCCTGAGCCTAAAGGGGCTTCTGCTTTTCCACATAACTTACATGCACATTAGCAATATTTCTGTGATCTAGGGGATGAGAAATTTTTTTTCAAGGTTCTGCTTGCTTTGATATCTCTCTCTCTCTCTCTCTCACACACACACACACATTTACCATTCTCTTCAAAATCTGTACCTGTTTCCTTGTGTTACTTCTTTTACTGCTTTGTACTTTTTAGATGCTTTTGCCCTGCCATGATCAAATGCTAGGGCTTTGTGTTAATCACCGAAAGGAACTGCAGGCTGCTGCTTTACGTGGGTCTTTCCATTCCTGTTGCAACAGACCTTTGTGTGGCAGGCATGCTTGGTGATGTAAGTGTCCCTTTTGGGGGTTAGAGGTGTAGCTCAGTGGTACAGTGTATGCTCACGCCCTGGGTTCAACTTCTAGGATTTCCTCCAAATTGTCCCTTTTGTATTTAAAGATTGGTATTCCTTTTAACTTCATAGGAATACTTCTCCTCAGGTAAAAAAAAAGTTCTCCCCTTTGAGCAACTTTATTTTTACATGTTTGTTTGTTGCCATGCATTTGCAACTGACCTGCAGATTTTATTTTGTCCTTTTTGCAGACTGGAAGTGTCTCCAGAGGCTCAGCCCAAAGCTAGGCTTCCTTCTTCCTCTGACTCTCCTCTCTCTTTTTCTGCTCTTCCTTCCAGTTCTGATCAGGCCCCTGTCTCTTCTGAATTGGGGCATAGTTCAGAAACACAGTCCTCTGAAAGTCCTTCTGTCTTCTCCCCTTTCTTATCTCCCATAGTAGCTCCAATTTCCACATCCACCCCAATCGAACACTGGCTCCTCCCAGGCCAGGGCCAGGCCAGTTCTGAAGAACCATCTTTACTCCTTAAAGCAGAATTGCAAAAGGAGAGTTTAACACCAGTTCCAAATACCATGTCTTCTGCCTCGGGATCACTTTTAAAACAGCCATCCATCTCAGCATGGAAAGAGATAGAAGATTCTCCAAGAGGAAAGATCAGTGAGACAGGCAAGGGGAAGAATACCAGCAGTGATGAACCAAGAAAGCCTGTCCTGGAGCATCCTGAAGTGGGGCAACCAAAAGAAGAACTTCTGAAGGTCCCCTCACCAAAACAAGACCACATTCCCTCATCTGAAGAGGCCCATGAGGTCCCATTTGTGCTTTCCCTCAACAGTGGTGGAAATGTAAACGCTGCTGGGAAGCCTCCCTTGGAAAGAGATGACAAAGTTGGGGATGATGGAATGACTTCCACAACTGAGGAAGCAGTGCACCCATTTGATGCCATGATGCAGAAACAGGAAGAGATGGGTCTGAGTGCCAGTGAGAGCCAAAAGAGAGTCAAAAAGCGTGTATCATTTTCTGAGCAGCTCTTCACAGAAGAGGAGGCAGGGAAACACACCTGGTTGGGGGAAGAGGAAAAAAATCATCCCCAAGCAATGCCGTCTGAAGGCACCGCTGAGGGAAAGCTGCCTGATGCAGAGCCTCCAGGGTGTCCCTACACAGAAGACTCAGAGAGGGAATCTGCGGCTGTGGCCCAGGCTTGTAGTGCACCAGCCCCCACGGAAGATCGCCTTCTCACTCCTTCTAGTGGTGAGGGTTCCTCAGAAGACCTCACAGGTGAAGCCAGCTCTGTGAAAGGCACCCCACTCTTCAAGATTGAGGGGGACAATGCCCTTGCGGCTCAATATCAGAGCAAAGCCAGTGATCATGAAGGTTTGTTGTCAGACCCCCTGAGCAGCCTTAGATCTGCCTCAGATGTGAAGTCCCCCATCATGACTGATCTGAACTTGACCCTTCCTTCCATTCCTGAAGTGGCCTCAGATGATGAAAGAGTAGATCAGGTTGAAGATGACAGGAAGACAGCAAAGTTAGCTGAAGCAGAAGCTTCATCCTCGGTCATGTTACCTCCCTGTCCAGAGACAGGAAAGGGGCCGAGTGGTGGGGCAGATGGTCTGCATGACCGCAGGTCAGAAGCCGCCACGGCAGTTCCTTCAGAGCAGATGGCAGCTTTAGGAATTCATAAGCCACATCTTGGCAAGAGCTCAAGTGTAGATAAACAGCTGCCAGGACCTGGCAGTGGTGAGAAGGAAAGCCCAGAGGGAGATGAGAAGCCAAGTCAGCCTCCTGGCATGTTCCTGGACTCTCCTGTGCCCAGCCCCTCCCTTTCTGAGACCTTTCCTGCCATACGCTCTCTCCCCAGCTCTCCACATTCCAACACTCACCACACCAGTACAGCAGAATCTCAAAAAAAACCAACGGCAGAGGGCTCCGCTGGTAAAGTTGACAATTTTGGCAAGAGGAAGCCGCTTCTTCAGGCCTGGGTCTCACCCTCAGAGACACATCCAGTCTCAGCTCAGCCAAGCGCTGGAACTGGGGCAGCCAAGCACAGGTGAGAGACGGGGAGATTGTCTTTGTAAATGGGAGAGATGTCCCCCCTTTGCTTTTACCCACAGAGGTTAAGGCTTTCAGACCACACGGATGTCCTCATGTTGTAGCTTGCCTGTTTTGTTGGCAGGGCCTTTTGACAAGGTCTGTCCCTTGTGATGAGGATACCTCAAGACTGTTTTATTTGTAACAAGAATGTAGCAGTAATCTTCAAAATAGCTTAGGAGTTGTTCTGCACAGTCAGACTTGGAATTCTCTGACTGCAGAAATGTAGTGTGACCAGTGTATTAAGTCTCAGAAACCAACTGAGATAGAGCAGCAGAGTCTAGTGGTGTTGAATAGCTGGCAACATTTGTTCTGAACTCTTCTTTACTGCAGAAGCGTAGAGAGCTTTGCAGAGAGTTCCTAGGCTATAGTTACCACCAAAAATAAGAGACTGTCTTCTTTCTTCTTTTTTTTAAGGCTCTGGGGATTGAACCCGGGACCTCATGTATGCCAGGTACACATTCTGCCACTGAGCTACAACCCCAGCATAAGACTGTCTTTCATCCCTCCTAATACTCATAACAAGACTAAAGGACTCCTGAGGACATCTAGAGACCAGGCCAAGGATGTGCTTTGCTGGCTTTCTTGTGCCTGCCTACTCCTGCCTGCTTTCATTTCCACAGGAACTGAGACCTTGGAGTATATGCTGGATGGAGATGTGAAGAGAGTGTCACTACTCTCCCCACCCGCTTATCTGACTTGCTGGCTGCCATCTTTAAAATGGGCTGTTTCTCAGTTTTGTGGTTACAGAAAGGTTTAAGGATCCTTTCCCCCTTCTCTTTAGACTTCACCCTGTGAAGCCAATGAACACAACAGCCACCAAGATTGCTAACTCCAGCTTGGGAACTGCTACCATCATCAGTGAGAACTTGATCAACGAAGCCATGATGAAGGTATGTGTTCTAAGATGTTGTCATGTTAGGGATCTACAAAACACTCATAGCCAGAGTCCATCGTCATAGCTGGTCGTGGAGGCACACCCTTGTATTCCGAAGAGGCTCAGGATGCTGAGGCTTGAGGATCACTTGAGCTTTTGGGTAACCTGGAAGCCCTCAGACTTTCTACTGGATGGATAGTTACTTTTTCTCTTATAGTTACCTATTCATTGTTGAAATTGTCTCAACATGCTTCAACTGGCACTTCTTTGTTTTAATCTATCTATCTATTTGTACCAGGGATTGAACTCAGAGCACTTGACCACTGAGCCAGATCCTCAGCCCTATTTTGTATTTTTTTAAAAATTTTTTTTAGTTATACATGGACACAGTGTCTTTATTTTGCTTACTTATTTTTATGTGATGCTGAAGATCGAACTTAGTGCTTCACACGTGTGAGGCAAGCGCTCTGCCACTGAGTCACAACCTCAGCCCCCCTATTTTGTATTTTATTTAGAGACAGGGTCTCACTGAGTTGCTTAATGCTTTTCTTTTGCTGAGGCTGGCTTTGAACTCGCAATCCTCCTGTCCCAGCCTCCTGAGCCACTGGGATTACAGGCATGCACCCCAGTGCCCAGCTGGTACTTTAATGAGAAGAAAATGTCACCCACAATCTGGCCCATTTAGGTCACTTGCTTTCTTTTTTCCCATGTTTCCTTTTTATCTTTTGGCAAGAATATAAAATTCTTGAATTGTGATAATTGCTTAGATGTACTTGTTTTATAACTTTATTTTGAAATAATTTCAAATATAAAAAAAGTTGCAACAATCATACAAAGAACTCCCATACACCCCTCCTCTGGATTCACCAGTTGTTAACATTTGACCAGGTTTGCTTTTTCATCCTTACCCTCTCTGCTGCTTCTCCCTCCCCTTCTCTGTATGTGTGCAAGGCACACATGTAACTTTTTGTCTGAACCATTTGAAAGAATGTTGTATACATTATGCCTTTTTTTTTTTAACCCTTATGTACTTCAGTGCATAATTCTAAGAATAAAGACAGTCTACAAATTTAACATTGGCACAATACCAATTTCTCATCTATAGTACATATTTCAGTTTCTCCAGTTATCCTAATAGTGACCTATTTAGTTGTTTTTCTAGTTCTGGATCACTCACTGAAGGTAGTTAGTTGTCTCTCTAGTGTATGTTACTCTAGAACAATTCCTCACTTTTGTGTTTTTCTCTCTTTTTTGCACTGGGGATGGAACCTTGGGCCTGAGCATGCTAAGTGTGAACTCTACCACTGAGCCACACTCCCCCTTCCTCTTTTTTTTGTTTGTTTTAAAATCTGAGGGATTTAGAATACTACTGTGTTGTAAAGCCCTGGTCTTTGACTCATTATCACATGAACTGGAAGAGAATGATTCACAGAGAAACAGTGACCTTTAGTGGGCAAGGATGTGCTGTATTTCACATATATAGAGAGGAACTTCCTACTGATTACCGGGAACTGCAGTCTGTAGAAATAAACTTTCTTGAGCTGGGGGTGTTGCTCAGAGGTGGAGTGCTTGCCTACCATGTGTGTGGCCCTGGGTTCTATCCCTAGCACTGCAAAACAAACAAAAAAATTCTCTTTTTATTTTAATTCAGGACAGCTAAAAAGTTTCATTCGGTCGTAGGTCTTATAGTCTCATAGACTCCGGGGCATCATTTTGGTTTTTGAAATAAAACTTTTTGCCTGTGCCACTGTAAACCTTTTTTTCTTTTTCTTTTTTCTTGTATTGGGGACCAAGGCCTTGGGCATACTAGGCAAGCACTCTACCACTGAGCCACATCCCCAGCCCCTGAAAGCATTTTTTAAAGTGCTGGGTATTGTTACTCCCTCTGTTTTCATTGTACCTCTGCCACAAGGAGCTGGTATAAAGATGCACTGGAGCGTGGAGATCTGAGTCTTCAGTAAAAGAGACTGAGCAGTGGTAACTAATTATTGCTGAAAACAAGGTAGCCCCATTCAGCCCCCTTGTCCTCTCTTCCTTGGTAGAATGTGCCAACAGGGCAGGTGTTAGGCACTGTTCTCAAATTGTCCACCAGGACCAAACTGAGTACCTACTACATTTTAGCCCTAGCCTAAAAATTTATACTTAATATAAACTGACCAATTCTGCTTGGCTGGCTTTTGCAGGTAGAAGCAGCAGTACTGTCTTCCTGGAGTTAATAATATATACCAGGAAATCAGGCAAAAGAACAACATAAAGGTGACCAGAATGAAAATTGGAGTCATTCAGCAGCCTCACGTCCCCTCTTGCTTTCACTGTGGAATGCTTTGTGGCTCTTTCTGGTTTTGTTTATTTATTTTGGTGCTGGAGATTGAACCCGGGGAGAAACAGATACCTTGTTTTTGGGAAATTGGAAAGACTTTGGGCTTCCATTTTATTTACTCTTCAAAGCTCATTTAATCAGAGGTCTATCTCCAGGAACTGACTAATAGAATGACTTACCTCAAAACAAAGGCAACCTTACTTATTTTGCCCTGAAATGTACACCCTGCTGCTGCCCCTCTGCTTGCCACAAATCTCTTGGTCCTGGACCCTCCCTCGTAAATATTCTTTGTAAATGTGGAAAATTCCCTGGAGACTGTACCGTTGGCCTGCTGTATAATAGACACTTTGTACTAGGCATAAAGCAGTATTTATAAAAATAACTACTCTTAAGAATGTTGCAAAATAAGAGGTTAGGGAAAGAAATTGCATAGCTAAACATCAGAAAGCCTAACTGGATCATTACTACAGTTATCCCCCGCCCCCGCCCCCTACCCCGCTGGGCTGTAGTTTTAGGGCCTCCATTCTTTTTTTTTTTTTTATTTTTTTTTTATTTTTTTGTAGATGGACACAATGTCTTTATTTTATTGCTCTATATGTGGTGCTGAGGATTGAACCCAGGGCCTCACGCATGCGAGGCAAGCGCTCTACCGCTGAGCCACAATCCCAGCCCCAGGGCCTCCATTCTTTAGAGATTATTTATAACTAGGTGTATATTATTTACCCAGGTAGCTTTAACATTCCCATTTTAATAAAGACACTGGATCCTAAAATCTTCTGTTATATTACATGGAAAAAGTTGGATATGCATTTGCCTGTATGTCATTATTGCAACTATGTAAAAAGAAAAATCCAGTGTGAAACTGGATCCTAGTGGGAAACACACAGCAATGAGCACCATTCTGTCTTATATTACCGGGTATTATCTCTGTGCCTCTTCCTCTCCATGACCATTGGTCACTGGATTTGTAAGTCTGGATTTTATAATTTTTCTTTTAAATCACATAACTTAGATAGCCTAATGATTTCAAAGTCATATGTATCTTCTTTTCCCTTTGATTTTAGAACACAACTTGAACAGCTGGTTGACAGTTTGTATGAAGTTCCTTAAGTGTGTTCGCCTTTCAGTTCTAGGTGTTTATCTTAAGGAAATATTTAGACATATGACCAAAGATCTGTGCTCAAGAATTTAATAAAAATGTTATAGATAGTTGTGAAAATTGAAAACAACCTGAATATCTAGCAATAGAGAGATGGTTAAAATATAATGGAATTTTAGGGAGACTGGGGATATAGCTCAGTTGGTAGAGTGCTTGCTTTGCTTGCACAAGGCCCTGGGTTCAATCTCCAGCACCACCAAAAAAAAAAAAGTGTATCTATATAATGAAATTTTAGTTATCTAAGAAAACAATTTTAACTAAAATTTAATGATGGAAAGATGCTCACAAAATAGTAATAATATACAACTATATTCTTTATGATTCTAATGCTGGAAGATACTCTTTTTATAATTTAAAAAACTTTGTTATTTTGGGGAGAAATGAATTGATTGATTACAGTGTTAGGGATTGAACCCAGGACCTTGTGAATGCTAGGCAAGCAGTCTGTCTCTGAGTTTCACTCCCATCCCAGGAAAAAGAAATTTTTTTTGGCCTCAAAGTAAAAAAAGAGTTAAGAACATGGCTTGGTGGTAGTGTGCCCCTGGACTCAAACCCCAGTACTGCAGAAACAAAAAAACCTTTGAAGATGTATCCTTGGCCCTTATTTACAAAGATGACTTTTTTTCCTTTATACAAAACGTAAGCAGATGTGGGACTATTCTGATAAAATACACATAGTATTCAAATTTCTCATCTCATTATTTTTAATGTAGTGTAGTACTGTTGGGGACATTCATATTGTTGTCCAACCAATCTCCAGACCTCTTCCATACATGCAATTTTTTTGAATATAGTTTTGGAAATCACAAATAGAGTGACTGGGCTAGGGGTATAGCTCAGTGGCAGTGCTTTTCTGGGATGTTCTAAGCTCTGAGTTTGATCCCTAACACTAAAAACAAAAACAAAACAGTAACTGAGGAGATACCCTAGGAATGTGTGCTTTCAACAAGTTAAAATAATGAAGGATTAAGGAAGACACAGGTTTTAGAAAAGTAGTTCAACATCTCATTCATTTATGTGCAGCCTGAGTCGGGTTAAAACCCACTCTGTATATGCAAATGTCAGTGTGTATTTCTAAGCTAGTATTGTAATCATGAAGTTTTTGTTCCTGGCCAAAGTGGGAGGGGCGGGATTCCAAGTCCCAATTCTGGCTTCCATGCAAGCAGTTCACTTCACTGACTGGGACAGGTTTCTGTCCTGTCATTGAACAGTGAGTGATGATTCTGCCCTTAACTTAGCTTCTTACAATTTGAAGAAGGTAGTCTCTTAGCCTTACTGATAGTCAGTGAAACTATTAGACCCTCAGGGCAATGAAACTGTCATTGCTTGAATTCCATAGGCAAAAATCATCTTGTGGTTGCTCCAGGATCTTGTTTCCTTAAACTTGTGAATCTCCTGAGCCAAAGATTACCAGAAAAGTCACTTTTTTCTTTCCTTCTTGGACACTTGGTACAACTTTTTACTTCTTTTTAATCTTGTGTTTCCTTGTGGTTCAGGCTTCTTTGGCATGTGGTTGGACTCCTGTGGTCCCAGATTATAAATGCTGCTAAGGAATAGCAACACAGCAACTATGCAGGACTCCTGTTCTCATCAGGAGTGGGAACACTCAGCTCTGGAATGGGCCACTGTGTACCCAGAGGGCATGCCCTAGATGGCTGCCAGTGATGACTGTGGCCTGGTGGCACTTGGCTTTGACTCTGCATATTTTTTGAGTATGAAATGACGTCAAGTAGGGTCTTTGAGTGGCCACTGCATTGACCTAATCACCACATCCTTCTGAGTGTAGCTTAGGGAGTAGCAGGCCATCTGGGATGACCAGCATCCTGTCATGTTGGCAGGAGA
The DNA here is from genome assembly GCA_004024805.1 of Geosciurus inauris. Taxonomy (NCBI): domain Eukaryota; kingdom Metazoa; phylum Chordata; class Mammalia; order Rodentia; family Sciuridae; genus Geosciurus; species Geosciurus inauris. Next base: position 92,496 of record PVHX01005545.1, on the reverse strand, counting down.
GCACTTTTCTGCACCTTCTCTCACTAGTGATTCTTCATGGTCCCCTCTTCCTTGGTGTTTGTCTCCAGCCCTACTGATAGCACACACTCATTTGAAGGACTGAGTCCTCCAACAATTATTATTATTATTTTTTTTTGGGTACTGGAGATTGAACTCAGGGGCACTCGACCACTGAGCCACAGCCCTATTTTGTGTTTTATGTAGAGACAGGTTCTCACTGAGTTGATTAGCGCCTCGCCATTGCTGAGGCTAGCTTTGAACTCGCAATTCTCCTGTCTCAGCCTCCCTAAGTGCTGGGGTTACAGGCTTGCGCCACCACGCCTGGCTTTTTTTTTTTTTTTTTTTTAACATGGAGTCTCACTTGTGGGCTCAAGTGATCCTCCTGCCTCAGCCTCCCAGGTAGCTGAGACTACAAGTATGTACCACCATACCTGGCTGATGACATTTATTTTTCCTTTTCTTTTTTGGCTTGTAGTGCTGAGGATGAAACCTAGGGCCTCCAGCATGGTAGGCAAGTGCTCTGCCACTGTGCTATAACTCCTAGTCATGTAAATATTTTTTGAAACCCCAAAACCAAATCTAAGTCCAGAAGTCTGTGGCCTATGAGCCAAGTGTGGTTTTTACTTTTTCCTTTTGCAGTACTAGGGATCAAACCTAGGGCCTTGCACATGCTAGGCAAATGCTCTACCACTGAGCTATACCCTAAGCCCCTGGTTTTTGACATTTTTTAAAACAATGAAACAAAAACCAAAACTAAATTTAAAAACATGCAACAGATACCATATATGGTCCTCAAAGTCTAAAATATTTCCTAGCTTTTATAGAAACTTCATCAGTCAACAACCTGTTTTAGTGTGCATTGAAAACAGATTTCCAAGAGACTTAGGTCACTAATAACATTTTCCTCTTTTGTATTCCTTTTAGATATTTGATGTCTATGCTGATTTTTATAATCTTTCCCCCCCTTTCTCCCTTCTCCAAAGAAATACAATCCTTCGGACCCTGCCTTTGCCTATGCACAGCTGACTCATGATGAATTGATCCAGTTGGTCCTCAAACAGAAGGAAACCATAAGCAAAAAGGAGTTTCAGGTTCGAGAGCTGGAAGATTACATTGACAATCTGCTTGTCAGAGTCATGGAAGAAACCCCCAACATCCTCCGCATTCCCACTCAAGTCGGCAAAAAAGCAGGAAAGATGTGAACTGCCAGAAAAAACACTGAAATGTTTTCATGTTTGTTCTACCTGCTCTTGAGGTCAAGAACATGGTATGCCTGATAATCAGCCAACAGGCTCCAAATCACCATCTCCCTTGTGTGTTATCTGTCAGCAGTTAATTCTACCATTTGAAACCAGGTTAATTATTACAATGAATCTTTTACTGTACATTCCCAGGTTTTATTTTCAGATGCCACTGTGCCTTGAACTAGGTTGTAAATATTTTATGCCCACCAGAGACATGGCCTTAAGAACTAGTCCTGAATCGGAGATTCAGATGGCACTGGAAAATACTAATGTCTTTCAACAGTGGGGTTGTCTTTCTTTGATATTGAGCTTTTTCAAATGTGTATCTCCAGCCATTACAGTTTGGGGTGAAATGAGAAAAGGACCGTGCAATTGGTGCTGTTACGTGTTTTTTTTCTTGGCCTTTAAGCAGCTCAGGTGTGGCTTTTTGGCTGCAGATGCTGAATTTTGATACCATGTAAACTTACCAGGCTTCTCAGACTTGCTCCTTGTTTCCTTTTTTTTTTTTTTTTTTTTTTTTTTTGACTGGGAGCAGTCATTCAGGGAAAGCCTCTCAGGTGTGCCTCTTAGATTCTGAGGAAACCACCTCTTCTAAGCATCAGCTTCCACCACTCTCTGACCTTAAAATATCCATAGGTCCTTTCTCTTGAGGTTGCGAAAAGTGGAATATGGGACTTAGAGAATCACTTTTGATAAGGGACTGGGTGATCCAAGCTTTTGCTAAAATAGTTCTTTCGGGCATAGAATAATTTTAGTAAGATTCCTTTGGCCATTTCCACCTGTGCCTTTGTTTGGCTTGCTGGTTTCCTTGGCAACATTTCCTGGAGGGGCCAAGGCCCACTGACTCCTCAAGATGAAGAAGGCTGGGGCTGGGGTATAGCCCAGTGGTAGAGCTCTTGCCTAGTGTGTGCAAGGTCCTGGGTTCCATCCCGAACACCACAAAAAAGGAGGAACCAGGAACCTTTAATCGTGTAGATCATGAGAAACCACAGACTTGGACCCTGAAGGGCTAGAGATGCATCCATGTGACTTGTCCCCTAAATACTGCCTGTCTCTGCCTGAAAGGAAACCCAGGTTACTCCCAGGATACTGCAAGAGTTGTAGTGCAGGGCTTAATTAAGTTGATAAAATTTAAAAGCCAGTAGAGAATGGAAATACTTCAGCTCTTAAACTCTTGCTTCTTTTTCATTTTCCTTCATGAACAGACTCACAGGCATTTTACTCCCTTATTAGAAAATTGTGAAGAGTGGTGGTGGGGATGTAGCTCAATGCAGAGCTTTTGCCTATATGTGGGAGGCCCCGGGTTCTGTTCCTAGCACCAGTGGGAAAAAATTGTGGGGAGCGAGAAGATGATACTTTTGAATGGCTGTATTTTTAAAACTAGATTAATACACACATTTTTTAAAGCTAGGTACCTGTCCCCTTTGTAACTCCTAGCACAACTTCAAGTTTTTCAGGTAATTTCACTGTTGTTCACATCATATTGGAATTAGAATGTTTTATGTTGCTCTTTTTTTCCATCCTGATTGCAATGGAATCTCATCAAATCTTGACATCTCTCCTGGGGAAGAATCATCAGAGGTCAATGGCATGGGCATGGGTTGAGATGATGGCAGTTATTAAATGGAGAATCTCTCCTGCGTATGTCCTTCTTACAGAAAGGGCAAGATGAACAGCAACAGGATCCCTTTTCAGGATTGTGCTTGCTGCAGCCTTGGTTCTATTAGAGCACTTTAATCTGAAGGGTGATATTGTAACTTGATTTATCTAATTAGCTTTAGTGATCCACAGCTATTTTATTTTATTTAATTCTTTCCCGTAGTACTGGGGACCACTGTAAACTTCTCAGATGCCTTGTATTTTTGTAGTGCTGTGAAATGTATTGACATGCCTCTAAAGAAAACTGTATATCCACTTGAACTCTGGAAATGTACATGTATATGTTTGTTCTGCGTCATGTTTTTTACTTGATATAAATGTATTTTACTGTGATAACCCAAGTGTGCTGGGAGGCAGGTATGGGCTGGATGGTTTCTCTCCCTTGAAAAAGCTAGTTTGGCGACCTTCATGGTACATGAGGGCTTTGGAGATATCTGCTGCTAGGACCTTGGGCATGTAACTCGGTCAACATTGGAGAGGGACATCTGGGTGGAGGAGTGAATTCCTGTGCTCTGAAATACCACTTGGGAACTCTGGAGAATGAAGGACAATTTACTTCAAGGGTGTCTGGCTTCTGCCACTGCTAGAAAAAAAAGTCACTTTATAGCATTCCTTGTACCTCTCAAAATAGATAACCTGGAGATCATTCAGTTACTAACTATCCTTGATTCCATTTGGGGCTGGGGGAGGGGACTTATCTAAGAACCGCTTTAGCTTGCTCTGAGCCATTAGCAAAAGTTGGGGAATTGGAGCACTGGAGTAGCCTCTAACTGACATAAGCCTAAGGGCATCCATCCATCTGCACAAGGAGAGCTGGCACGTGCCTGGACCCGCTGCAGATGCTAATACCTAACGGGCCCTGGGAGAAAGCTGTGCCCTGCAGAAGTGGGAGAAGCTCTTTTCTTTGCCTTGTCTGGTTTCCTCCAGAAACAACAGCTAGAACTGGAGGGAATCATCAGATTAAATACTAGTGAACTTCATTTGGAGGTCAGCTTTGTGAAAAAACGTCAGTCTTTGGCCCGATTGTTTCATATCATCTCATTCCTTGGGCTCTGCCAGATGTCCTACCTTTGTATTCCAGCGTGTTGACCTCATCGAGGCAACAGAAGGTAGTAGCTGCCCTTTGCCATGCCCTGAGCTATGGACTTAGAGTGGAAGGCTGTGCATGTGCACCTGTGTCGATGAGATGCAGCCTGTGCTTGCCAGCTTGGTTTCCAGTGGGCATTCTACAGGGCATAAAGGGAGGAAGGTCCTTACAATTTGCCACATACTGTATTGAAGGCCAGAGGCCTGCTTATGTTAAATTTTGCAAGATCTTTCTCCCTGGGTTCCTTTTCCCAATCAACCTTCTGTTCTCTCGTGCTGGAGACTAAACCCAGGGCTTTGCACATGGTAGTAAGTACATGCTCTACCACTGAATTAAAGCCCATCTTTTTCCTTTTTTTAGACTCACTAATTAATTGCTTTAGATGAGGACCTTCACCTTCTAGTATCCACACCAACCTCGACTATGTCTTCTCCGTATCTACTATCTAAGTTGATTCCCCTCCTCAAATTGAAGGATCATCCAGAGTTTTTGTATTACAGAATAAACTATTTCCTGCTTTGTTACTTTGGGATTTTTAAATTTCTTTGGTCTCTTTTTTTAAAAGTAACCTAAATTTTCCTATAACACTAAATAAAATGGTACTGCCTTTCAAAGATTTGCGTCTGTACTTTAATATGGATGTGATAAGGGTTTCTTCTGTCTTCTGGAAAATCTCTCTTGGAGTGGTCTGTGTGACTAGTTTCTCATCCCATGAGGATCTCTCACTTAGATTCCTGTTGCTATCACCCTGCTTGGTGCCCAGGAGTCCCTAGGCCCTTTCTTTAGCAGAGGGTAGGATATCTCTATCCCTTCCCTAAGACACACTCCTCATCTTGTCCTGAGAGACCATGATATGGCATTAAGCCAGTATACATCATACGAATATTCTGCCTCCAGCACTAAAGTTGCACATTTTCCTTTGTAGCAGGTGCCTTTAGCTGAGCCAGTGGACATGGAGCTTCCCTTGATTTTCTGTGCCTACACACCGGTTTCCCAAGTAATGAAGTCTTCACTTGGGGACATGAGTTGAATTCACACTGGATTCAGAAGTGCCCCATCTGGGAAGCAGTTTCTAGGTTCAGACAACTTAGTTGATCCACTTTACAACAGAGGGTATTGGGGCAGAACAAAGAGTCTTCTCTGAGCTTATCTCTCCAAAGATAAGAGTGAAAAGGCCAAGAGTGAAAGGCCAAGCCTTTCCCAGTGAGTGAAAATGAATGCAATGCTTGGCTCAGTCCTTACCCCAAGAGCCTAGGCTCTGCAAATGGAGTCAATTGCTGTTGCTTTTATAGAGATAAAAGGTCACATTGCAGAGCAACAAGCTGGTGGAGCCCATGAAGCTCTGGATTGGGGCTGGAGAACCTCCCTGGTTTTGGTGGAGGAGCAAGGATACTGGAGGAAACACCATGTCAAGCCATCTGAAAACAGCTTCTTTCCATCCCCCGGCCCTTTCTCTTACACAAGGGAAGGAATCCAGAGCCTTCCACATGCTGGGCAAGCACTTCACCACTGAGCTATACCTTCAGCCCCAAAATAGCTTCCCTTAATGAAGAAACGCAGCCTTATAGGTTTTTTTTTTTTTTAATCCTGGGAGAGCACTTCTTTATCATGTGTGAAGTCTGGACTCACCCCTCCTTACTGGAATTTTTAAAAAGGTGGGAGTCTTCTAGAAGGAGAGTCTCCAAGGAAGAAAAGTTTATACAAATGACCCCAGCCTTTTCCTTGTAGATTCATTCTTTTGCTTTTGGAGTTCTCTGAGTTTGGTTCCCGTTACTGCCACCAAGCCCAGCCCCATTTTCAAAATCCAGGGACACAAGTCTCTCTTTTCTTTTGAGTCCCCTTAGCCCAGCTGCTAATAACAGAGCTTTTAAAAAAAATACCAAGAAAGTAAGGGAAATGAAAATAGAGTATATGTACAGCATATGAAGGAAAACATCCAAATTCGGAATCTTGAGCTGAAGGAAGTCAAGCCCTATAAGTCTGGAGGCTGGGTAGTTCCTACCCACCTCTGCCAGGTAGCCTCAGGTTCTGCTTAGCTGCTCTAATGATCCTTGTGGTCTGTTCTGGAGCAACAGAAAACACTGTTCCTTCCCCTCTACTCTCTAGTCCATGGGCTCAGTTTGCAGATTTTTCTAAGTAATATCATAACATGTTTGTTCTTGGAAAAGAAAAAGTCAAAACTTTCCCACTACCAAGAGGTAACCACTATTATTTTGACTTGTCCCAGAAATTTTTTTCCTTTTTTTTTTTTTTAAATTTTTTTAGCTGTTGATGGACCTTTATTGTATTCATTTATATGTGGTGCTGAGAATCGAATCCAGTGCCTCACACGTGCTAGGCAAGCGCTCTACCACTGAGCCCCAATTCAACCCCAGAAATTTTCCTCTGATACAAATAGATAAACTTTAAAAGGAAGATACAACACTGTTGTAGTTTGGATCTTAAATATCCACCTGCCAAGCCCATATGCTAAAGGCTTGGTCGCCAGCCTGTGATGTTTTTGGGATGTGGAAGAACCTCTAGAAGGTAAGGCCTAATGGGAGGGAGTTAGGTCTTTAGGGATGTGTGTTGGGGCTTTTGGGACCCTGGCCCCGTCTTGTCCCTGCTTCTTGGCTGCCATGAGGGAAGCAGATTTATTCTACCACATGCTGTAACCATGATATGCTACCTTGTCACAGGCCCATAATCAACACAGCCAACCGACCAGGGACTAAAACCATGAGCAGCACAATGCAGAAGGGAAAAGCGAATGTGAGCAAGGAAAAATACCAGAATTTTGGAAGTCCTGGCCAGGTTCTATTCTGTGTATACTATAGCTGTCTCACCAGCAAGTGCTGGGAAATGAGTGTCCACTAAAGAGCTGAGGTGGTAGAAAGAAAATCCAGTCAGAAAGGCTGCAAGGCCTGAGGCAGTTGCCAGGCTTAGCATGACAATGAGACAGTGTATTCAAGGCTCAGAGTGAAACTGGGTTAGAGTCACAAAGTTTCAGTCAAATGTGCTGAGAGAGCCTAGGGTTGGGGCCGAGTTACAGATCTCAAGAGCAGCCTAACTCTCACTGTTTACTTGCTCTAGGTTAGAATGATTCTTCCACTGTGGAATTAAGTCCATTTGATGCTTCTGACTGGCCTACCTGGAACAGGCATTCACAGGAGCTGGGCAACTTTTTACTGAGCACAAATCCTCCTCAGGATGAGAAAGCCAATCCTTCTGACAGAAATTTGCAATCAAAGGGAAAGTGAAACTGGCAAGCAGCTCACCAGAATACACACAGCTAACCAAGGGGAGGGGACAGAGGGCTTCCTTCAGGCCAGATCTTCTCCAAGCCGTCCTCTTTAGCATACCCTCTAGAAAAGGCCTTGGCCTCAAAGTCAGCATCACACATCTGGAAGACATCTGGGGCTGCCTTTTTGACATCTCCCCACCCCCAGCAGCTCTAACCAAGCCCACTGTGGGCACTCAGCTGAGGGGCATCACTTAAAGCAACAATCCCTATCATGAGTGACAATAACGCTTAGAATTGAGTCTGTGGTAGAGCAGAGGGAACTGAGGATGATGTGTCCGTCCTGCATTCTTGCAGCAAGGCAACTAGATACATTTCCAAATCAATTAATCACTTTCCTGAGAAAGTGGAGATTGCCCAGACTTAAATGGCTTAGCCAAGTGCGCCATCTTCTGATCTGGATCTTACCCTCCTCCCAGCCTGTGTCTGAGGACAAGGCTCCCCTATGGTACCAGTACACCCATCACTTGTGACTGAAAAAGGGAATCATGTTTCTACCTCCTTACAGCTGCTGTTTGGAGGATCTGAGAACTGCTCTCCCACCTACAGTGAATAACATTGGGGAAAGTGGAATGTTGAAGATCTGTAAAAGCCTTTTTTTTTTTTATTTTTTATACTGGGGATTGAACCCAGAGGGGCTTAACCACTGAGCCATATCCCCAGCCCTTTTAATATTTTATTTAGAGACAGGGTCTTGCTGAGTTGCTTAGGTCCTCTCTAAGTTGCTGAGGCTGGCTTTGAACTCGATGCTTCTACCTCAACCTCCTGAGCCACTGGGATTATAGGCATTGTGCCACCATGCCTGGCTAAAAGCCTACTTTTTAATATTTTTATTTTATTTTATTTTTTGTGGTTATGGGGATCAAACACCATGGAGCTCTACCAGTAAGCCACACCCTCAACCCTTTTATTTTTATTTTGAGACAGGGTCTTGCTAAATTACTGAAATTGGCCTCAAACTTATGATGCTCCTGCCCCAGCCTGCCAGATAGCTAGGATCACAGATGTGTGCCACTGTGCCTGGCTTTTTATTTATTTTGATGTAGTTAGGTTCAAGATCTGCACAAAATTGGGAATAAGATAAACCTGATCCTATTCTGTTTTTAACAATGTAATGAATGACTTCTAATGATAATTATGTTGCCTTTAGGTACATGTTTCTCCTTCTCGGTAAGAATGTCAAATGCACTTTGTAAAACTAATGGATGTCCCTGAGATGTACAAGTGTGCTCCCATGCAAGTGTGTCTTGCTATTTACCTATCAGACAACCAGAAATAAATCCTCACCCTATACTCACTCTGGTGAGGAAGTCTTGAAGACAGGGGACTTGGAATGCCAGAATCCACACGTGGCTGTTGTGCCAAAGCCCACTTCTTGTATGATGTTAGAGCAAGTAATTCAAATGTAAGTGAAGGATAATTAGGGATTATTATTATTAATTATTATAATTATATTAATTAATATTCCTTGATGAGGAAGGGGTGTCCTCTAGTATGATTAAGCCCTGTGATAGTGGATAGGTTTTCTCTAAAAAAGGAGTTGTGATTCTCTACCAGGTGTGGTGGCCCACATCCATGAACCCAGGTAAGGAGGCTGAAGCAAGAGGATTGCAAGTCAGAGGTCAGCCTGAGCAACTTAGCAAGACCTTGTCTCAAAATAAAAAATAAAAAGACCTGGAGATGTAGTTCAGTGGTGGAGTACCCTTGGTTTTAATCCTCTGTAATGCAAAACAACAACAAACTTTATTATTGCCCTGCATGGTGGTGCGCCTCTGAAGCCCCAGTCTCTTGGGAGACTGAGGCAGGAGGAACACCTGAGGCCAGGTATTCAGGGCCAGCTTGGGCAACACAGCAGGACCCCATCCCTTTTTTAAAAAAAAACTTTATTGCCAGGTGCCATGGTGCACGCCTGTAATCCTAGCAGCTTGAGAGGCTGAAGCAGGAGGATCACAAGTTCAAAGCCAGCCTTGGTAATTTAACAAGATCTAAGCAATTTACTGAGATCCTGTCTCAAAATGAAAAAAATAAAAAGGTCTAGGGAATGTGGTTCAGTGGTAATAGCTCCTCTGAGTTCAATTCTTGGTACCAAAAAATAAAATAAAATAAAATAAATGAACAAACTTTATCTTTGTGTGAATGTGTGTGTGTGTGTGTGTGTGTGTGTGTGTGTCACTACAGATTGAACCCAGGGCCTTGTACATGCTAGACAAGTACTCTTACCACTGAGCTACATTCTCAACCTTCCCCATCCCTTTTTAAATTTTATTTTGACACGGGGTCTTGCCAAGTTTCCCAAGCTGGCCTTGAACTTGAAATCCTCCTGCCTCAGCCTCTGGAATAGCTGGGATTACAGGTATGAACCCCTTTGTGCAGCTAATTTACTTCTTTTCTTTCTTTTTGTGGTCCTGGGGATTGAACTCAAGGGTGGTCTATCACTGAGTAACATCCCCATCCCTTTGAATTTTTTGAGACAGTGTCTCTCTAAGTTGGCTAGGTTGGCCTTGAACTTGTGATTCTCCTGCTTCAGCCTCCTGAGTAGTTGGGTCACAGGTGTTACCACTTGCTTGGCTTAAAATCTTTATTCTTCTTGTGCACAATTAAAACTTACTTATAAGAAAATATACTCTTTTTGTTGATGTTTAATTTAGATTCAAACATATTCAACATGTCAATCTGTTTGTGCTGCTATAACAGAATACTGGAGACTTGGTAAGTTGTAACTAACAGAACTTATTTTCTCATAGTTCTGGTGCCCAAGAAGTCCATGATCAAGGTGCTGGCAGGTTTGATGACATTAATGAAGGCTTGAAGGCTGTGTTCTCCAGAGGGGATAAATCCTGTCCTCACATGGCAGAAAACTGAAGGGCAAAGGGACCAACATCTGTCCACTAGGCCTTTTGTAACTGCATTAATCCATTCTTTTTTTTTTTTTTTTTTAATGTTTTTTTAGTTGTAGATGGGCACAATATCTGTATTTTGTTTATTTTTATGTGGTGCTGAGGATCGAACCCAGTGCCTCATGCATGAGAGGCAAGTGCTCTACCACTGAGCCACAATCCCAGCCCGCATTAATCCATTCTTAAGGGCAGAGCCCTCATGATCTAAACAGCCTCCCAAGACCCTAACTTATAACATGTTACACTGGGGATTAACATATGATTTTAGGGAACGCATTCAGATCATAGCACATTTCTAATTTGTAAGGTTGGTTTCTATGATGGCATCACTAGAAGCAAAATTTTATTCAAGATTCTTTTTTTTTTTTTTTGGTACCAGGGATTGAATTCAGGGGTACTCAACCACTGAACAACATCCCCAACCCTGTTTTATTTAGAGACAGGGTCTCACTGAGTTGCTTAGCACCTCTCTGTTGCTGAGGCTGGCTTTGAACTCGTGATTCTCCTGTCTCAGCCTCCCAAAGTGCTGGGATTACAGGCGTGCGCCACTGCGCCTGGCTCAAGATTCTTTGATCTATATAATAGACTAAATGAGGAACTTTGGAGGCAGAATCTTGGAACATCTTAAAGCTCAAGGTTTTAAACACATCTGAATCTGCTTGCACCACTGCTGCATATTATTTCACTCCAAAGTCCAGGAGACATCCTTTGGCCTTTGAAATCGGCATGAGTTTGCCCCCCCCAAACTTTAATACAACTCCTTTGTTCTAGGGTTGAGAAAAACAGACTTCAAAGGGAGGAAGCAGCTTGCCTGGGGAAGCAGCTCTGGAAAGGAGAGCATGATTTCCAGCTCTCTCATTATATTACTCTTGCAGCAACATACTTTGCACTCTGGCCAAAATTAACATTCAAAGAGAATGAAGAACCCGCGATTCCCACAGTGCTTTAAAAACAAGGTGGCTCAGCAGTGGCAACAATTTCTAGTCTGTTATACGTGTCCACGTAAGTAGAAAGTTTCCCCAAATTCAGATCCCAGTATGGCCCACCTCAAGCCAACTACAGATAGTAGAGAACGTGAAACGCAGTCGAGGCCAGGAACCTCCTCTCCTAACTCACGTTTCCACCGGAATCTGCAGAGGCAAAGACCGGAAGTGGCGCGCGGCTGCGGGGAGGAGCCAACCATGTATGCCGCCGTCGCTCTGGCCGGAAAAGAAACGTGCTGCCTTTATTAAGGATCCTCTCCTAGTTTCTACTGATCACACAGTTGCTGTTGTGGACGCAGAAGTGAGCATCCAAGGCTTCAGCGTCGCTGCGCAGCTGGTGAGATGCCGGGCAGAGGACAGTGCCCCGACTGTGGTTCTACTGAGCTCGTGGAAGACTCTCACTATTCGCAGAGCCAGTTGGTGTGCTCTGACTGCGGCTGCGTGGTCACCGAGGGGGTACTTACCACCACCTTCACTGACGAGGGCAACCTCCGAGGTACCAGTGCTTGGCCTTTCTTGGGCCCTGGGAACAGCCTGGGGCGGTGGAGGGATTAACACCGGTTTCTTCTTATTGCCCTCCCTTTCCTAGTCACGCTCTCACTTAAATGTGAGAGAAAACGGCCTAAGTGAATAAATGAGCTGAGGACATCAGAGACTGCCGTTCATCTATGTTTTCTTAGTATTCTGTCTGGCATATATAGTAGATACAGTCAATCTTCAATAAGTGAAATTGAGAAAGTTCCACCCAGATTGCCTGATCTACTGATGGTTAAAGGATTGTGGGTAAATTGTTTAGGAATACAGCGCATGCCAGTATCCCAAAGTAGTTTTAGTACTAATTGGCAATCATCTCTTTTTTTCTTTGCTTTGTAAGTTTCTGACCAGTTTACCCCTTAAAACATGGAGCCAGAATTGGATGTACAAGAGAGACGACTGAAAATTTGAAATACGTGGAGCTGCTTTAGTGCAGTCCTAACCTTCCTCAGTCATTGTGCATATGATATTTCTTGTGGACATAGAAAACCAGGTGGACTTTCACCCTTGCATGCATGGGCATCCTCTATGAAACAGGGAGCAGATGCACAATGATCTGAATTCTGTTCCTGACCTTGTGTGGTGGGAGGGCAGGATTCTGATTAGGATAGAGCTTAAGCCTGATGTTTGTTGTTCATTATCTTACAGAAGTAACATATTCTCGAAGCACAGGGGAAAGTGAACAAGTTAGTCGCAGCCAGCAAAGAGGTGAGAATCACTTTTATGACATAATGGCTTTAAAGAAAATTATCCTGATGGCCCAGCCCATCTTTATGCTTTTTCTGCTTTCAGCATTAAGGCAGAATAGAAGAGAAGAGTAATTAGAAATAAAGGTTGGGAGCCAGGTGATGGCACACACCTATAATGCCAAGCTACTCAGGAGACCAAGACAGGAAGATTGCAAGTTTGAGGTCAGCCTGGGCTTCTTTGAGACCCTGTCTCAAAATAAAAATGGGCTGGGGTGTAGCTCAGTGTCAAGAGTGCTTGCCTAGCATGTGCAAGACCCTGGGTTTAGTCCCCAATGCTGGGGGCGGGGGGGTAGAAAGAGAATAATAAAAGTTGGAGGTAGTTCTGAGCAATTCAGTATAATATTTGGATATGTTTGCATAGGAGTATATTTGAGGTAGCCTCAGGGAGTCTAGATAATACTTTGGCTTTGGGATTGGGGGTGTAGCTTGGTGGTAGAATGCATGCTTAGCATGCATGAGGCTCTGGGATTAATTCCCAGCACCAAATAAAGAAATAAATTTACAAAAAAACTTTGGCTTGACCATGAATCAAACCAGCCTCCAAAAAAGTGGGTTGAAATGTGACTTCTTTCTGCAAGTGTTTCTGTACCTTTAAAATGACCACACTGGGGCTGGGGGTGTAGCTCAGTGGTAGAGCTCTTGCCTAGAATGTGTGAGGCCCTCGGTTTGATTGCCTGTACTGGGAGGGTGGGGTGAGAGAGTGTTCTGTCAGTGGCGAAGAGTACATCATTTTTGTATTTGGTATCTGTGACAAGTTTAGCAGAACTAAATGAAGCCCTAGCAGAACTTGCTAGGGGGTACACACTAGTTCTTTTGACCTCTGTAACTCTTGCTGTGGGTTTTCCTAGGTCTCCGTCGAGTGAGGGACCTTTGTCGAGTTCTGCAGTTGCCACCAACGTTTGAGGATACAGCAATTGCTTACTACCAACAGGCGTATCAGCACTCTGACATCCGAGCTGCTAGGCTGCAGAAGAAGGAGGTGTTGGTTGGATGCTGTGTTTTGATCACCTGCCGGCAGCATAACTGGCCCCTAACCATGGGAACCATCTGTGCCCTGTTGTATGCAGATCTGGATGTGTTTTCTGGCACATACATGCAGATAGTGAAGCTCCTGGGGCTGGATGTGCCATCCTTATGTCTGACAGACTTGGTGAAGACTTACTGTAGCAGGTACCTGCCTAGGAGGAGACACTGAGATGGGTTATGTCCTTATACCTAAATCCTTTTAACTGCAGGGTTTTTGTTTGTTTTATCAGAGCCCATTTAAAAGGATGTGGAAGAAAACTCTTAACTCCCTATCTTGTACCCACTACTAAGATTAATATTATATACACATAATAGTAATAATATGTATTTCTAGAATAATATTTATATATATGTTTCTAGAATGCTATAATTTTCAAATTCCGTTGCCTTCACAGCAACCTTAATGATGTAGGAAAAGTAGTTCCTAACCTTGGCACAAGGCTGCTGTGTTGTACCACTCATGGTACATGCTTTATGAATGGCAGTTCTTGGAATTGCCTGGTGTGGGACATGTGTGGCTATGTGCAGTGCCCTGCCTTAGCAGGATCATCTATGAACAGAGCTGAAAGGATATTAGTTAATGGAAGGACTGAAGTTAGAAGCTAAGTCATTTTTTTAAGTAGCTATGTTCTTTTTTTTTTGTCTAACAAGTATAGTAGATCCCCAGCAGCAGCAGCAGTACTACCACCACCACCACAACAAAAAGTAATGGTTGGGGGTTAGGGGTGTAGCCCTATGGTAGAATGTTTGCCTAGCATGTGAAAGGCCCTGGGTTTGATCCTCAGTACCTTAAAAACAAAAGTAAACAGAAAAAAGTAATGGTTGGAGCTTGATTACTTCCTAGCTAGATGACTAGGGGCCAGTTTTCCAACTCTAAATGCATGTGACTGGGTACATTTTCATGAAGATGAAATGAGACTGTAGAGCACTTAGGGAGGTGCTTAAATGATAGTCAGTACCTTGATGCCTTCTTGTGTTTTCTTTGAGTACCTCTATTTTGAGCACCTTTATTAACTTGCTATCAGTGAACTTGAATGTTCCCAAGAGGACAGAATAGCTTTCCCTTCTTGAGTGGCCTGCCCTTCCTCGGCCTAAAAGAGCAGACCCCTCCCCCCAGCCATCATCATTGAGAATTGATCCTTATTTTGCTTATTTCAGCTTCAAACTGTTCCAAGCCTCCCCATCAGTGCCAGCCAAATATGTGGAAGACAAAGACAAGATGCTGTCTCGAACCTTGCAATTGGTGGAACTGGCAAATGAGACATGGCTGGTGACTGGGCGGCATCCCTTGCCTATCATCACTGCAGCTACTTTCCTGGCATGGCAATCTCTGCAGCCTTCGGATCGTCTGACATGTTCCCTTGCTCGATTTTGTAAATTGGCAAATGTGGACCTCCCATACCCTGCTGCCTCCCGCTTGCAGGAGCTGCTGGCTGTGCTGCTGCGGATGGCTGAGCAGCTGGCCTGGTTGCAGGTTCTGAAACTTGACAAGCGGTCTGTAGTGAAGCACATTGGTGACCTTCTCCAGCACCGCCACATGCTAATCCGCATGGCATTTCGGGATGGAACAGCGGAAACGGAGCAGCAGGGTCAGGGGCAAAGACATAGAGAAGAGGAGGTGGGGGATAGTTCCTTAGATCTGCACAAAGGGAAGCGGCCAGCTAGTCCTGCCCTTCTTCTCCCCCCCTGCATGTTAAAGCCTCCAAAGCGGATCCATCCCATACTCCCTGTCTCCACAGTCACTGGAGATGAGAACATCTCTGATAGTGAAATAGAGCAGTATTTGCGCACTCCTCAGGAAGTTAGGGACTTTGAGAGAGCCCAAGCTGCTAGCCAGGCTTCCAAAAGTGTCCCTAATCCTCCTTGATGCACAGCCACTGGGGGGTACCTTACTTCCTGACAGCAGCTGGATCATAGGCCTGTCAAATTCCAGAAAAATAGGTATAGATGAGCCCTTGGATATTGTCTGGTGTGAAGGAACCAAGAGTGGCACTGCAGTTATTTGGACTTAAAGTCTTGGAGTAGAAGCTGGGAGAAGTGGCTGTAAGTGGGAGTCTCCGTTGGTGCAGATCAAGTTGCATGTGTTCACATTCTGTGGGATGGCTTCCTGCCTGACGTGCAAAATGCCAGGATTTTTTGCCCTGGTTTGCATTAAACACTGATGGTTCTGCAGGCCTAGTATGGCTGCCCTAGTGGCACTTCTGTGGAGTGGCTGGTACTCTCCGTAGTATCCGTAAGTCTTAAGAACAAGAACTAGGGAATTCTTGGTCTCATATCCATTCTAAGTACTGGTGAGTTTGTGTATGTTGTTATGAAATCCTCTACCTCATTAACAAAAGAACTGTGTGTGGACTACGGCTATAGCTCAAAGGGTTTTGCAAAATTTTAATATATTAAAACAAGAGGCATCTGCTAGAAAACATTCTATTGTATAAAACCCGAGCTTTTAAAAACATGTTTTCTTTGGCACTTTTTATTCCCTCCCTCCCCTTTCCCCAGAGTATTGCAAAAAGCTCTCCAGTGCTAAGGCATTGGCAGGGTATGTAAACAGCAGCCAGCGTATGTGGAAGAATAATACAAAGCTTTTTTTTTTTTTTTTTTCCTCCCTAATATTGTCTGTGCAGCAAGCATAAATAACAGGACCTATCTCAAGAAGCATGAGTTTCTCCTTTCTCCTATGTCCTTTTTCATTTGGTGATCAGGCCAGGGTGATATGAAGACTAGTGGGGGGACTTGGACCAGACCTGGGTTCCCTGTTGCTGTTCACAAGCCCAAAAGGTTCCCTTTGCTTCATTTGGTCCTGTAGTAAAAGGCTGGTGGTTGCCATTTAGGTTGGGGAAAATATGGGTGCTGAAATTTTAAGGGCACTGGCCCTTGATGAGCTGCAGGAACCCTAGCTTCAGAAACCTCTAGGTTGGGCTTGGGCTTCTGTGAGTCCAGAAGCTGGTGTAACATTTTGGGGGTTTTCCCTACTGTGGAGTTGAGATCAGATTACGGGGTAGACTCTTCCGTATGGACTCATGGAGGCAAGGAGATGTTCTTCCTTGATATTGGAAGGCCTGGACTGGGAAATGGTTCTTAATAGAACAATAAATGCTTTTCCAAACACCATGTGCAGTGTTAGGGCAGAGCTGCACTTCAGATCATTTATAGATTGCACCCATATCCATGTACCAGCTTCCTCCACTTTCCTTAAAGTCATGGGGCATCTGGCAGAGTCAGTTTCTCAAGTGTCGGACCTAGGCTTTGTTCTGAGGTACTGCTGCTGAGCCCTGCTATGGGGTTTGTGTACCACTCCATGGAAATGGTATCTGGCCCTAATTGTGCACCCCTCCTACCCCAGGACTAGCTGATTTCCAAAGCTGCCTTTTAACACTGCCCCCTTTTTATTGCATAGTTAATCCTGAAAAGCAGCACCTGTTACTTTCCCCTTGGGGCCTGACACCTGGCTCATCTGCTGTGATGGCTCCTTCAGCCAAAACCTGGGGAGGAGAGAGGTCCAGGATCTCGGCAGTGACCCAGCCACCTTGCAGAGGAGGGTGATGAAGAATGTTGTTCCCAGGGTTCCTCCCTTCATCTGTTCTCCTAGTAAGGCGGTGTGGATGGGAATGTGGGGAGAACTTAAAAGCCCACCTGGGCTGTGCAGTGCCCTTTCACTCTTTTCTGGGTCACTCCACAGAGTGACAAGGCTTTCCCCCTTTTCTGGGAGGCCACCAAGAACTTGACCATCAAAACTGGCTTGAGCTGGACGGACGTGTATCATGCTTGTTTCTAGGATTGTCTGTCGCTACTGCAGCGGTGGCTCTCCAGGCATGTGGCAAACATCTGCCTATCTCCTCCCAGCCTCCAGAACGAAAGCTGGTGGGCTCACATGCAGCCATCCGGACAACCACCTCATCTGTTGACGTACCGGTAGACGTCTTCAGGGCCCCGGATAAACCCCGGTTATGGACTCTTGTGGCCGGCCTATACTAAAGCACCGCCTGCCCCTGCCCTAGACGGTGGTTTCGCTCTTCCAGAGGCCTGTCTTCATGCAACTGCCCCCGGCCACCTCCGTGCCTGTCATGTTGACCTCGTCGTACTTGCCTCCCTTGGGGGCGCCGTTCAGATTGGCTGTGTTGAGCGGATACGAGCGGCGCTTGCTCTCCTTCTCTAGCGCGCCGCCGCCTTTGAGATTGTCGCGGCTGGTACTGCGGCGCTGACCGGGCCGCCCCGTCTCGGGGAGTGGCGCTGCGCTGGTGTCGCTGCCCTCGGATGGGGTGAGCATGGGCTCGCCCTCGAGCGGGAGGCCGGCGCCCGGACTGTTGCGGCTGCTGCCTGGGTAGCTGTCGGACAAGCTGTTGTGCAGGCTGCCGCTCTCGCTGGATAGCAGCTCTGGCACCCCGGGGGCCGCTCCCGCACGCAGGGCCTTGAGCCGATTCTTGCCACCAGCTTCCCCCGCGCGGTGCCCCTTGGCCCGACTCTTGTGCACTCGGCGCCCATAGTGCAAGTTGTTGGGGTGGCGGGGAACAAGGCTCCCCCGGGAGCCAGTGGGCTCCGGCTCCCCTTCCCCGCGTGCTGCTACTCCTGCCTCGCAAACCTGACTCTGGGCGAGCTGTAGGTTGGTAAGCTTGCAGGGGCCCAGTGGTGGCACGTGGCCGCTGCTGCCGCTGGGAGAGGATTTGAGGGAGGCAGCCCCCTCCCCCAGTACTGGGGAACCGTCCTCTGGTGGGGTGGGCAGGGCTCGGGGTGGGGCATGAGAGGCCGAGGGTGAGGCAGGAGGACAGCAGGCACGCCAGGAAGCCCTAACGTCCCTTCGCCTGGCACAGTGATGCGTGAAGACGAAGAGGCCCAGGGCAGAGGCCGCCACCCCGTACAGACAACTGCACACTAACCGGGGCAGCCAGCGCTGAGACACTGCCAGAGCCCCGCAGGCCCACATAGCAAGGTACAGGAAATGTGTGGTCATCAGCGCCCCCAGCTGGACACCCGGAGAATAGAGGCCGTCACTATCCTCTGGGGGCCCGGGCGTCACCACTCCGGCGCTCCCTGTAGCCAGAAGGGAGCCTGAGTCACTCAGGAGGGCGCCACTGCTCCTGAGCCTGGTGGAACCCCTCAGCTCCTCTCCAGGCTCCAAGGAGATCCTGCTGTTGCCCGCCTTTGTTCTCTGTGCCAGAGGACCCCATAAATGCAGCCCTGCACACAGAAAGTAGATCCAGGTGATCAGCAGAATCAAAGCCACCGGGATGTAGAAGGCTCCGAGGCTGGGACGCCACACCAGCCAGCAGCTGAGGGGAGACACAGAGGCAGTGGATGAGGACCGGGAGCACATCTGGGGTGGGACCCACAGGCCGGGGTGGTTGGGGAGGTAGCCTATGGGAAGTGTGGAGGCAGCACCTGGCTTAATCAACATGCATGGGCTTAGATGGGGTCCCTGGAAAGGTAGGCCTGACCAGCTCTGCTTCCCTATGGAGTAGAAGGCATCCAGTGCCCATGGGTAGGTTTGGGGCAGAAGGAAGTGGTGCTCACTAGGGACCGTGGTCTCGGTAGTTGTGGATGTTGACTGCAGCAGTGATGCCACAGATGATGAGTGGAATGCCTCCAGCGATCAAGTAGAACCTGGAGGGGAATGGGGTTTGGAGGTCAGAGAGATGGGAGAACAGGAAAGGAGATCCAAGAACTCTGAACCCTCGACCTGATATCTTTGTTCCAGCCTCTCCTCTTGAATCTTGTCCGAATTGTTTTTGCCAGAGATTCAGTCTTAATAGGTTCCTCCAGGACTTGGCCAAGACTGTTCTAAGGGTCAGAGGCTAGAATTGCTCTTTCTGACCCTAAACAGTGTAGAAGTCACAGGTGCCACCTAGGTTCTCATGAACCCTGCCCAGTACTTTTTGCAGTTACCTCCTTCCCTGACCTTGCCATATGTGAATAGCTTGAAGGATGCACCCACTCCACAGCCCGTGTAACCTGTCTGCACCAAGTGCGTTGCCTCTTCTGTCTTTGGAGAGTGATCTCCAAGGACCTTGGATCTACTCTGCATCCACCCT
This sequence comes from Geosciurus inauris, assembly GCA_004024805.1. NCBI lineage: Eukaryota > Metazoa > Chordata > Mammalia > Rodentia > Sciuridae > Geosciurus > Geosciurus inauris. The sequence goes on along the minus strand of PVHX01005545.1, from coordinate 73,011 downwards.
GGGACCTGTGCTACACCAGCCTGAGTCCCTCTCTCATTGCAAAGCTGACAGTTGAAAGTATGTACCGGAGCATGGGGCGGGGAGCAGGCGGGGCAGGGTCCCCTTCTTGTGGAGGGGGTGCCCTCCAGGTGAGCTCCTTGTGCAGGACTCGGGCCTTCACCCCCATCCAGAGCAGTGTGGACAGTGAAGAGTAGTGCAGAGTGATGCCCACCTGCAGGGTCAAGGCACTGAGGCTGGGGGACCTGGGCTGCTATGACTGGGCCACCCCAGAGCCTCATCCCTGCCAGTATGCTCCCACTCCTCCCAGTGTTTCCAGCCCCCACTCCACAGCTCTTTCTCTTTACCCAACCCATGACCTAGATACTCACTAAGCTTCTGTACCTGCTGCATCCACCCAGGGTTCTCTCCTGTTCCACGTATTCTCCAGTACCCTGCCATTGCTGTCTGGCTGATCTCTGACCCACCTCCATTGTGATCCCCACTCTTCACTTTGAAATCCCATCTCCTGTTTTCTCCGATCTGGTTCTTACCATGCCTTCTCATTCTCCATGTCACCCCCACCCACCCTCCAAGGCTGATATAGAACAGTGGAGCTGGAGCCTATTCCTATGAGCCTCTATATTGCTGCACATCTCCCTACTCAAAGTGCAGGCTGCCATCACTCATCTTAGAGCCCCCAGCCCCTTCTGCTTACCGCCTGGCAGACCATCTGGTAGTTGGTGAGTGTGATGCCTCCGGCAAAGACAGCAGAGGTCATGGCCATGTGGAAACACAGGTTCAGCAGCATGTGCCAGCCCTTCCGGGACACATGAATGGAGCTGCCCCCAAAAAAGTCTTTCATTAATGGGCTGCCCAACACAAGGTAGACCTATGGAGTCTCAAGAACACTGGAAGAGCCAAAGGGGGGAAGGCAGGTATCTATGTATGTGCGTGTATGTGTGTCAATGTGGCCAAGGCTACAGAGCAGACAGTCCTTAACTCCCCAAATAACTCTCCAACCCCAGAACCTTTAGATACAATGCCAAACAGGAGCCTGGGCAAGTCATGTGGACCCACCTGAGGAAGAAACACCTGCCAGTCCTTGGTGAGACCTGCTGCCTTCCCCCCACACCCTCCTTTCCTGTAGCAGCTCCCACCTGTGGTTGAGGATGTAGGTGATGATGGTGGAGAAGAGGCAGAGCAGCAGCAGGGCTGTGCACGGGTACACGACAGGATGCAGCCCGGCCCCTGCGCCCCCTGCCTCCCTGGGGAAAGCACTCAGCTCCTGGGAAAGAGGAAGCAAGTAAGAGTAACAAGCATATCTTGCCAGTCCCCCAGGCCACTTTCCTTTGTCCTGAGCCCTGCCAGCATGGGACCTGAGCCTTGGTTGGTGCTTAGTCTATCTACATAGGCCCAGATGGAAACATCAGGACGTCCACGCTCAGGAAGACAGCTTTAGGGAATATTAACAGTCTACTGCCTGCCTTCCCCCTCCCAGTGTCCTGCTTTTCTGGGAACTTTTCAAGAGGAAGAAGGTTCTGTCTGTGACATAGCAGCATGCCAGCTCAATATCTGAGGAAGTCAAATCAGATGAGGAAATGGAGAAGGTTCTGTCTGACACAGGAGCAAGCCAGCTTAGTATCTGATAAAGTACAGCATGAAATGTAATGAGGGAGGGGATGACCAGAAAGAGAAGAAAAAGGTCCCAGATATATGTATTTTTTCACTTTAAGAATCTGGATCTCAGGGGGCTGGGGTTATGGCTCAGTGGTAGAGTGCTCGCCTAGTATGCATAAGGCACTGGGTTCGATCCTCAGCACACATAAAAATAAAATAAAGATATTCTGTCACCTACAACTAAAAAATAAACATTTAAAAAAAAAAGAATCTGGATCTCAGAAAATACAGGATGTAAACATCAGACAGGGTAGTTTCAGATCCATCTCTCTAGAAAAGGGCAAAGAGACAAACCTCCCTGTCCCTGAAAGATAGGGGTATGGGAGAGGCCAGAGGGCCATTTTCCACGAGTCCTGACAGTTATGGGGCTCAACAAGGCTGCTGTCCTTTCTGTATTTCTCCATGGTCCCAGGCAATCAGTACCCAATCTCTACCTCCTATACTTTCCTTGTGCCCTTGCCTTCCCGCCTTTAAGCTCCCATGATACCTACCATGAGCACGGCCACGTTACCCAGGTGCTGGCAGTGTAGAGAGCTGACATTGGGCTGACTGGAGCGGAGCTGACAGCCCTCAGAGCTCCATCCTCCAGACCCCTCCTGGCTCCACCAAGCCGCCATAGGGTCAGCCCCCTCAGCCCAGTGCCGCAGCGAAACAGCCACAGGCTCAGTCAGGTTTCCCACGCCACAGCCACCTACAGGAGAAGGGGAAGTCTACATGGATACATATAAGGCAGCCAGGGAGTCTAGATTAGTGGGGAGGAAGCAACAGCTGCAGTAGGTGCCAGAGCACGCATGAGATACCTGCTGGGTGGGGCACTGCTGGCCTCCAGGGCAGGGCTGAATGCCAAGTATGGACCTCAGTCTAACTTGGGAGACTGGACAGGGGTGAGTGAGGAGAAGAAATAAATATATAAGTGCTTAGAGGAGGTCTAATCTAGGTGCCCAACGAGAAGTGTTGCTGTCCTCCAAGAAGAGCCCACTTGGACTGGGGTGCTCAGGGATAGAGAGAGAGAAGCGAATGTGGAAGGAATAAAAGATCAGATGATGCTGGGTGCAGTAGCACATGCCTATAATCCCAGAGGCTTGGGAGGCTGAGGCAGGATCATGAGTTTGAAGCCAGCCTCAACAACTTAGCAAGGTCCTAAGCAACTCAGCAAGACCCTGTCTAGATAAAATACAAAAAAGGGGGGCTGGGGTTGTGGCTCAGTGGTACAGTACTTGCCTAGCACGTGTGAGGCACTGGGTTCAATCCTCCACACCACATAAAAATAAATAAATAAAATAAAGATATTGTGTTCATCTACAACTAAAAAATATTTTTAAAAATACAAAAAAAAAAAAAAAAAAAGGTTGGGGATGTGGCTAAGTGCCCCTAAGTTCAATCCTCAGTGCCTCCTCCCCTCAAAAAAAATCAGGTGAAGGGAGGAGTCTGTTGGGAGGGTACCCCTGAGAGGGAGGGGAAGTTGGTGCCATTTCAGGAAGGTGGGTCGGAGGGGATAAGGAGGAGGCACTCCTAACAAGAAAGAGGGGCCCTGAGCAGAGCGGCAAGGAATGTGCCCTAGACATGGACACCCAGACTCCTAAACCACACACCTCTCTCCACACAATTCAGTGAGCCCGTGAGGCTGCTGATGCTGACTCTGACCTTTCCAAAGGTGATTCTTATCCTTTGGATCTTGGGGAAACCTCACTTTTTAGAAAAGGCTTCCCTGGCCTCTAACTAGTTTCGGCCATTCCTCATAACTATGTGTTCCAGACACCTCGCACGGCCATTCACTTTCAATGACTTATTCAACACCTGTCTTCTTTGCTGAAGTATATGTTCCTCAAGGACAAGTGCAGATGCACCCTAATCCCAGCACAGTCTGGCATATGTCAGGTACTCAGTGAGCATTCTGGGACAGAATGGAAACAGTCCATTCTAAGAACGGGAAGGGAACCCACAGAAGTGACAATAACACCTTCTGGCTATAAGAAGGTCCTGGAGCCAAGTCATGTAGGACCCTGCATGGCACGTGGAGGAAGGCAGTTCTGATGATGGGAAACCACCAAAAATTTCAAAGGGCTCTCTGATTGGCGCAGGATGTTTTAAGAAGGTGAATCTGGTGGCAGTGTGAGGGCGGGACTGAAGTTGGAAAGAGATTGGCAAACAAGCCCAGACCTTGGAAGGTGGGAAGATCAGTGGAATCATAGATAGAAAAATGGCATGGTGGTACTTGGTGATGCATGCCTATAATCCCAGTGACTGGGGAGGCTGTGGCAATAGGATTTCAAGTTCAAGGTCAGCCTTGGCAACTTAGTGAGACCCCATCTCGAAATAAAAAGGGCTGGGGCTGTAGTTCAGCATTAGGATGCTCCTGGATTTAATCCCCAGGGAGGGGAGGAGGAAAAAGAAAAAAGGAATGTGGGGTAGCAGGCAGCTGGCCTGCAGGAAGCTGGCTTTGATGAAACAGGCTAGTTGAGGATAGGCTAGCCCCTATGCAAGGCAGAGATGTTGGCCCAGTGTAGCCCACCCACCACAGCTTTACTCATGTTATTCCTCCTGCTCTGGTCTCCATCTTCCCTTACTGAAATCCTGACCATTCCTCAAGGCCCATTGTACCAGTCCTACCTCTGACCACAATGCCAGAGCCACCTAGCCTTTTTAGGACACTTCTCACCAATGATGTCTCTTCAGAAGCCTCCAGGAACCTCTGTTGTTTCCCTGGCATGTTATTCAGCCTCCCACTGCTCAATGAGATTGTGGCCTCTATGAGGACAGGGGCCACAGCCTAGATGCTTTACTCCTTGCTCTACCAAGCATCACACCAAGCTGCAGTAGGTACTCCTGCCGCATTGCTTCCTGCTCGGGCTGTGTGTTGCAGTGCAAGAAGCCCGTGTGCTTTGGTGTGTGTTGGAGGGGATGGGTTGAGGATTTACACTTACAGCCCTTGTGAAATGTGGCAAAACTGGGATATAAAATCCAGTGTTCCCTAAGCTTTTTTTTATCAACCCTTCCTTTATAGGACATCTCCACCCTCTTCTTGGAAAATGGTAAGGAACTCACCATCCTCTGCTAACTCAACTAGGGCAGTAGGGGGCTATGGGTGAAGGAGGCAGAATGAGGGGCACAAGGCAGACATATGCAAGGGGTTCAGTCCCTTACTGGTTCCTGCAAAGATGACCGGGGTGGCCACACCACGCCTCTTGCCAGGCCCAGCAGCTCCTGGGCGGGAAGTGTTGCCATGGCTGCGGAAGAGGCGGCCGTTTCGGAAGACGAGGAGTTGCAGAGTGCAGTCTGGGGGGACTGGAGGAGCCAGGGCAGCCGGAAGGGATGAGAACAGGGTAGGGGGTAGCTGGATGGAGGCCAGGGCCACGCTGTTCTGGGGGGGACATAGGAGCTCCTTAGAGATCCTCAGAATCCCCTGAGCTCTGAGGTCTTCCTGCATCCTCCAGCCTCTGCTCTTCTCCCCCCCTTTCACCTCCCACTTTTCCAGCCCCTGCGTCTGCTCACACCATCCACCTCTACCACCAATACCTCCAGTCCCCACACCTCTGCACCTAGTGCTCACCTTGATGTGGAAGGATGACAGAGAAATGTTGGGCCTCCCCGTGGTACAGCGGAAGCGGAGCTGCTGATCAGCTGGGGGCTCAGGTTCGGGCAGGGCATTCTGGCCAGGACCTCCCAGCCGTCCGCCTGACACTCCTCCTTCCCTCCTCTGGAAGGCTGTGCAGGTCAGGCCCACATAGCTGTGTGGCTTAATGAGGTAGGCCTCCAATGCCACGTTCCTCGAGTTCTAGGGACAGGGGAACTTGTCACCCCCCCAGCGCCCAAGACTGTACATTCCCTCTACAGATCTGTTCAGACTGTGCCCCGCTACCCTTTATTCCTCACTGTCTTTTCAAGGAATGGCCTATCTTACCTGTGCCATGGAATCTCCCACCCCAACCTGACCACAAACCTCCTCCTTCCTCCTAAAGCACTGGCCATCCCATGCTCACCTAGTAGCATTTGCTACTTCTGTTGCCCTAACTCAGCTCTAGAGCAGGGTCCATATCTAATTTCCTTTGTATCTCCTGAAATGCCTAGTGTATCTGCAGAAGAAGCTCCACCATGGTTAATTCCACCCAATTAGAAATGTCACCCTCTTCTCTGGGCACTTCTGTCACTGCATCACAAGTGCTGTGTGCCCGGCAACCAAGCCTTCCTCTTGTTCCTTCTCCTCCTTCCCCTTTCCTCCAATTGATTTCCCTCAGGCTAGCCTTCCAACTCAGTTTCCCACCAGGAAGTCTTGTGCAATTTCTCCAGTGCCAGTGGCCTCTTTGCCCTGCCCCAACAACTCAGAGCTTAGCCAAGTTCACTGTTCTTGTTAGCTGGAACCTGGCAGGCACATCACAGAGAAGGAAGTGCTTTCCTTCTATGGATCATGAGTGTTGGCCCCAGTTGACACTGATGACCCTCCCAGTGCTCAGCCTCAAGGGAATCCCTTCCACGCTGACCCATTTACCACAGAGATGTGCTGGGCATGGGGGCTGAGGGCAGCCCCCCCAATGCGCTCCAGGGCACCCACAATGCCACTGCAGGCCTTGTCCTCACGCTGGGCCAGCCACAGCAGGTGTTCGTCCACCAGCATCAGGTTACTGGCCATGTCCACCATCACTTCCACTAGCTGCAGAGGGGAGGGTGGTCACTGAGGGCAGGAGTAGATTTTGGGACCAGTGGCTAGGGTGTGGTAGAGACCTGAGCCAATGGTAGGGTAATTTCCAGGGTCCTCAGTGGACCAGTTGAATCTCACCTCTTTGATCTGGTCAACATAACCCAAAAATTTCTGGATCATCTGAGCCACATAGACTACATCCATCATGTCCGAAAAGCTGGCAGCCTCGGCCGTGTATACTCGCAGCTGGTGGGCCAGGGTCAGCGCGTTGGAGGCATTGATGGGCATCTGGGGTTGTTGAGGAAAGAAAGAAGATCATCCTGTCTTGTTTTTTTCTGCCCCAAAATTTCCCCTAGAGGCCCCTTTCTTTGATGCTGGTGCTCAGGACACAGTACCTGAGAAGAGGGGCCTAGACTACCTGCCGGGTTTGTAAGATAGGAACCACATATAAGACCATGATCATCACCTCCCAAAGCCTCCCACTTCCAGCGCCAAACCTTGATGTGTTAGTGGATAAAAAGGGAAAAAGGGGTGGAGGTCTGGCTCTCGCCTACTAGGATGGTCTTGTTGGAAACTCAAAGATAGCACAAGGGACAAGGGCTGACCCACAACCCTCCCTGTGAACACCCCTCACTGAGCACACCCTGGACACAGGAGATACAGCAGAGCAGCCTTGGAGCTGGACTTCCCTCCCCTGCAGGTCATGAGGCTTCATTCCGTCCCATCCCTGGAACCAGAGCTGAAGGGGTGCTCCCTGCCCCCCTTCTCCTAGCCTCACCAGCACAAAGGTGTAGAGCACCCGGGTGATGTCGTTGGTATACAGACAATGGGAGTAGTCCCCTGGTTCCCAGCGGCCAGCTCGGTCACATCGGCGGGAGGCTCGGGTGCCTGGGGCGCCCCCACTCAGGGGCACCGAGGTAAAGGGATACTGTAGGCAGGACTGGTAGGCTGTGATGCCAGCAAGAGTTCGAGGCCACCTGGGGGCAGAGGTGGGAAGGTACTAATGACTCAGGCTCCTAGGGAAGC
>PVHX01005545.1:0-65593 GCA_004024805.1 Geosciurus inauris | reverse complement strand
GAGAATAACACCTGCCCTGCCTTATAGAGAGGGCTGTTAGGATATTAAGATGTGATACGAGTTCGAGGCCACCTGGGGGCAGAGGTGGGAAGGTACTAATGACTCAGCACCTGTAATCCCAGCACTTAGGGAGGCTGAGACAGGAGAATCCTGAGTTCAAAGCCAGCCTCAGCAACAGCAAGGCGCTAAGCAACTCAGTGAGACTCTGCCTCTACATTAAAAAAACACAAAATAGGGCTGGGGATGTGGCTCAGTGGTTGAGTGTCCTTGAGTTCAATCTCCAGTACCAAAGAAATAAAAAGACATGATACAGAGGCAGGGATTGTGGCTCACTGGTAGAGCACTTGCCTCGCATGTGTGAGGCACTGGGTTCGATCCTCAACACCACATATAAATACATGAGTAAATAAAAGTCCATTGACAATTAAAAAAATTTTTTTAAAAAAAGTGATACAATTTGTGGGAAACCTTTGTAAATTATTCATATAAGGAAACAATTTTTTTTTTCTTTTTTCTTTTTTATGTTGCTGGGGATCGAATCCAGAGCCTCACACATGCTAGGTAAGTGCTCTATCACCGAGCTATATCCCCAGCCTGTAAGGGAGCAATTTTAAAAGACATTGTGAGCCAGGCATGGTGGTGCACGCCTGTAATCCCAGTGGGTCAGGTAACTGAGGCAGGAGGATCACAAGTTCAAAGCCAGCCTCAGCAAAAGTGAGGCGCTAAGCAACTCAGTGAGACCCTGTCTCTAAATAAAATACAAAATAGAGCTGGGGTACGGCTCAGTAGTCAAGTGCCCCTGAGTTCAATCCCCTTTACCAAAAAAACCGCCATTGTGGCCAGGCATGGTGGTGCATACCTGTAATCCCAGCAATTTGGGAGACTGAGCAGGCATATCACAAGTTTGAGTTTGGCCTCACAATTTAGCAAGAACTCTTCTCAAAAAATATAAATAAACAAACAAATAAATAATTAAATAAATAGGACTGGGAATGTGCTCAGTGGTAAAGTGCCCCAGGGAAGAAAGGAAAGGAGGGAGGGAGGAGGGAGGAAAGCCCATTGTGTTTTTTTGTTTTGGGGGGGGATAGGTATCAGGGATCGAACTCAGGGGCACTCAACCACTGAGCCACATCCCCAGCCCTATTTTGTATTTTATTTAGAGACAGGGTCTCACTGAGTTGCTTAGCACCTCGCTTTTGCTGAGGCTGGCTTTGAACTTGTGATCCTCCTGCCTCAGCCTCCCCAGCCACTGGAATTACAGGTATGTGCCAACGCACCAGGCTCCTCTTGTGTTTTGCATAGTATATTGCAACTAGTGAGTGTATGCATAAAGATAAGCAGGACTTCAGTCTGAATGACAAGAAGGGAGTCTTTGGGACTCTCCAGAAAGAGCAGATGGGAAGCCCCTGACCACCATGCTTTTAGGTGTGGAAGCAGGGATCCAGGACTGGGGCAACACGTAGTGGGAATGTGGCTAGATCTCTCCAGGCAATCCTCTGCAGAGTACAGTACCACAAACCTGAAGTCCCCACGGTTGTTGGCGACACGCTCAGCAGGGCAGTAGGAGGCAGAGGATTCCAGCACCACGATCTCCACCTTCTTGCTGGTGTTGCCCTGGACGGTGGACACGGAGCATTCCCACTCGCCTGAGGCCCACACGCCGATGTGAGACAGGGTCAGCTCACTGCAGGTGGGCAGGAGCTGGCTCAGCGAGGCACTTTCAGGCCCAGCCCACCACCTTCCCTCCATGACCCTGGCCAGTTCACCCATAAGTGCCCTATCCTGGGGCACCAGCTTCAGAGTTTTTTTTTTTTTTTTTGGTACTGGAGATTGAACTCAGGGGCACTCGACCACTGAGCCACATCCCCAGCCCTATTTTGTGTTTCATGTAGGGACAGGGTCTCACTGAGTTGCTTAGCGCCTCGCCATTGCTGGGGCTGGCTTTGAACTTACGATTCTTCTGTCTCAGCCTCCCTAAGTGCTGGGATTACGGGCATGTACCACCGCACCCAGCTTAGCTTCAGTTTCTTTATTCTTTAATGAAGTGAGAGATATGCATGCATGCTCTTCTCATTTTGATTGGCCTTATAGTATTGCTTTTCTGAGTTTCAGTTCCCCTATCTTTATTATGGAGATAATCATGACTCTTGCAGGTTTACCACAAAGATTACACCTGATAATATAGATAAGAACCACTATAGACGTTGTTAATCACTAAAGAAATGTCAAATGGCTGGGGCTGTGGCTCAGTGGTAGAGCACTTGCCTAGCACTCACAGGCCCTGGGTTCTATCACCAGCATGCCCCCCCAAGTCAAATGTTACTTTCTTTCTATTAGGCATTAAATTTCTAACCTCTATTCAGACTATCTGTATTTGAATCATAGCTCTCCATGTTTTTACACATGCACACACAGGGGAATGTGACTGGGTATAGGTTCTTTGTGGGATAGATGATGGGTACTGTGCCTACTGCCACCTTGTGCCATGGGCTGCGAAGGGGCAGCAGGGCCTATACCTGGTGATGAAGGTACAGTCATGAATGAGGCTCTCAGCCAGGAGGATGCCTGCCTGCTCGTCACCCTCCACAGGGGCCCGGTTGTGGTACCAGTGGATGCGTGTGTCATTGCCCAAGTAGCTGGCGGAACACTGGAAGGGCAGCCGGTCACCCTGGAACACCACTTGGCGCAGGGATGGGATGAGGTGGTGTGTGTGCAGCTCCAGGGCCCCCTCTGTGGAGGAGACACCAGGTAGTAAGGCTGGAATGCTCGTGTGTGAGCCTGCATGTGCATGTGAGAATCCACTAGGGCAGTGCTGGGCACCTTTGTCTGAATCCTGCCTGGCCTGGGAAGAAAAGGGGTCAAGAGAAGGTCTGGGGCAAATGACAGGAGCAGGAAGGTTTTGGGCAAAGAAAAGGGATCCCAGCAGACATGTTATCCAAGAGGTTGGGACCAGAGAAAAACAGGAACAAGCAAGCCGCCCTAATGGACATTTAGAAAAGCAGATGGAGGGTAGCTCCCTTGGGTGCTGAGGGAGACAGGAGGACCCAGAGGACACTGCTCATCACACAAACATAGTAAGGTCCTAGAAAGCCTGGAGCCAGCAGGGCCATAGGTGAGAGACAGGGCTCTGTATCTGGGGCATGGGGACAGACAGGGTCCCCACAGGTATGCAGGCTGAGAGCTTGCTCACCACAGCGGAGCTGGGCCTCCTGGAGGCTGCCCAGGGTCTGGGCGTGCAAGGCACTGGGATAGGCACAGTGTGTGCGGTCGGACAGCTGCAGGGAGTGATTCCGGGCCCAGGGCAGCAGCCAGCGAAGGTGGCAGTCACAGGTCAGGAACTCTGTGCCAAAGTCTCTGCAGAGTAGATAGAGGAGTCATGGAATTGAGCAGAGGGAATGTGGACTCATGGGGTAGGGATGGGACCAAGGCTGGAGAGGGCAAACTTGGGTATGTGTGTGCCACCACCATTACCAAAGGCACGCTGATTCTGGTAGGGTTCCAGGCTCTGCTGTCTGCCTACTCATCAGGCTGTCCACAGTGGTCACGATGCTTATGTGACGCCCTCCTGGGCAGAGGAAGGGAGCAGGGGTCTGGTCTTGGGCTAGGAAAGGTACTCACACAATCTTAAGGGCTGGCAGTTCATCAAAGACCCCAGGTTGCAGACTGGAGAAGATGTTTCCAGATATGTTTCTGCAGGGGGCAGGGAACAGTGAGACAGGACCTTAGGGTCTCCCTGGGCCAGAGGAGGGGAGGGATGAGAGAAGAGAATGTAGGGACTGTAAGGGTCTAGAATTGCCTTCTTCCTCCCCAGCCTTCCATGCAGACTGAACCTCCCTTCACTCCCCACCTCACCCCCTAGCCCCCCACTCACAGTCGGAGAAGCTTGGGGAGGCCTTGGAAAGTCTCAGAGGTGAGACAGCCAATCCGGTTGTTGGAGAGATCTCTAGAGAGAGACACACTGAGGAGGTCAGCTACGTGGTAGCACATGGGACAGCTTGTGAGGGATGCATGTATACAGCTGGGACTGGCATGGGGAGTGGGCTGGGGCCCAGTGCCAGAGCTGGCTTGAACTGCCCAGGCTTTTATTTGGGGGGGGTACTGGGGATTGAATTCAGGGGTGCTTGGCCACTGAGCCACATCCGCAGCCATATTTTGTGTTTTATTTCGAGACAGGGTCTCAGTAAGCTGCATAGTACCTCGCCATTGCTGAGGCTGGCTTTGAACTCACGATTCTCCTGTCTCAGCCTCCCAAAGTGCTGGGATTACAGGCGTGCACCACTGAGCCCAGCTATGCCCAGGCATTTGACCTCAGCTATGGTGCTGAGTAGGGGCTGGGTGTTGAGAAGGGAGAGTCCAAGGTAGGTGAGAGGGGTGGTTGCTCATTGGATCCCGGACTTTCTCGGGGTAGGGGGGGACAGCTGGGAGGTGTATGTGGGGAGGGAGAACATGCCACTTACAAACGCTTCAGCTCCCCCAGGCCCAGGAAGGCTCCAGGCTGTACTGTGCTGATGACATTGTTCCTTAGGTCCCTGTGGGAGGCAGTAGAGGGGCCTTCACCCTCTGGGACATTGCCCTGTACCGGCTTTCTTTGGGACTTGAGTTCCTTCTAAATCTCTTCTCCTCAGCAGTGGCTGGGAAGTTAGATTAATGACCATCTCCCACTCCCAGACAGGTCTCCTTGGTTGCCATCACGAGGTACTGGTCAGAAAAATACTGCCAGCTACTCAGGAGACTGAGGCAGGAGGATTGCAAGTTTGAGGCCAGCCTCAGCAACATAGTGAGATCCTGTCTCAAAATAAGAAATGAAAAGGGCTGGGAGTGTAGCTCAGTGGTAGAACACTTTCCTAGCAGGGAGGTGGCCCTGGGTTCAACCCTCATTATGGACAGTGGGGTCGGGGGACACCATTAGGACCAATAAAGGAGCCAAGAAACTGGGTGGGAAGGGGATCAGAAGGGCCACAGAGGAGGAAAATTGCTACACAAAGATAAAGTCTTCTTGTGTAGCAAGAAGTATTTTATAGTTATTGTATCCTTGCAGATAGATTGCTCCATGGGACAGGCGAGGGCAGCTGGTGGATGAGCAAATGTTCTCTGTCCTGGTCCCAACATTCTCCAGATGAGGCCCAATGAGCAAACTTCTCCACCCTGTCTCTTAAGAGCCCGGTGCTGAGAGAAGGTGGTCAGGGAAGCACTACCTCCAGACTGAGCAAGTCACAGGCCAGAACATGGCTCTCAGGGGCCCAGCTCCACCCTGCCTGGAGGGGCATACTGCAGGTGAGTCCCCATAGCAGCTTCTGAACCTGAGTAGGGTGGCTGAAACTCCACTGAGGCCCGAGTGCGACTCTCTCTTTCCTCAGTTCCCTAGAGTCTTTAGGTAGTTCCTGCCCTTGGACTTGTTAGCACCTATCTGGCCCCAACCAACACCTGACCTGGTGGGCCTTGGGCTCTTGGGAGGACCACTGAGGACTAAGTGGGGTGCTGACTGCAGGCTTTCTTCCTCACCTGGTCCTCCACGCTGGGCACAGCCAGGAAGAGAGGTACCTAGAGGGCCAGTGATTATGACTAACCAATGTGAAGGCCACCCAGGTCTTTCCTGCCCAACTGAAATCAGGTTGAGGCCCACAGAGCACTTTCAGAGCCTTTCTGGTTGCTGCCCATGTTCCAATATCCTCTCTGCCCCGACTCGAGTGCCCAGGAATTAGAAGGCAAAAGGTGAGTAGGTGACTCCTGGAGCAACCACAACATCAGAAGGGCTGCGGCAGAAGCACTAAGATTACAAGAGAGATCTCAAGTTAACCTGCTATCCAGGGCCCTTCAGCCCAGACAGATGGGTGGAGGGTGGAGGTGGTCCTGGTTCTACCTGCCAAAGAATCAGAACCTGTCTGGATTATGAACAAGAGAGAGTTAACTGAGCCAGTTCCCTGCTGGACAAGAGGAAATGGGTGTCCAGGGCAAGGAGGTGCTGTCCCACCAGGGGGCCTGTTTGTGCACAGTTTCAGTTGGGGGGTGCGGACAGAGAGAGAACATGGCCAGGGCACCTCATATCACAGTTTCCTCTCCCATGAAGGACTCAGCTCCCTCCAGAACCCTGAGTCCCCCTAAGAAAGAAGAGAAAGCCACCAGAAGGGGTCAGCTTCGTAGAGGAAGTTGGAGTTCTGGGAAGGTGCCCCCAGTGCTGGGCACCCACAAGGAATGTGCAAAGGACAAGCCCTAGAAGACACTGTGTGCGGTGTGGCGATGGTGTAGAGGTGACAGGCAGGATAAGCACCCTGCCAGTACAGTGTTGCCCTTACTGCCTGTCCGCCCCCCACTGTTTCGCTGCCCAGGCCCCCACCCTCACAACCCACCCCTCCAGTGTTGTTCCAGCATGTGCCCCTTGGCCCTTGTTGGGGTCTGGCCATTCTCAGGACTCTGCCTCCCACCCCCATGCGGGGACGGGCAGAGGGAAACACATTCCTCATTGTGTCACTTCCCTTCATGGGCTGCCAAGGGGCTGAGGCCGCAGGCCCCCCCTCCCGCCCCTTCCCTCTCTGCTCACTTGTATTTATTCTCATTTCCTTCCCGGGGCCCCCCTGTGAACCCCCACCTCCCTGCCCCACTGATGCTCTGCAGATGGGAGCAAGGGGGCCCCTCAGGCCCCAGCCCCTCTTCCTGCCCTCGATTTCCTGCAGCCTGAGCCATGTGGGGCCTCTCTGAGAGGGGAGCTTCCACCAAGTGTTGGCATTCTTTCCCTCTTGCCCCACATCTGCCTGGAAAGTGGCTTCAGGGGTGACCAAGGCAGTCCCCTGGAGTGCCCCAGGGAGTGGGCCAGTCCTGGGTCTTGGGGGCACAAGCTAGGGACTGCTCCCTGGGCTGAGTTCTGACAACCCAATGGGCCCAAGGGCAACCAATGCTTCCTAGTCCCTCCAGGTTATGAAAACAACTCTGAGGCTGTACCCTGAGGGACAAGAAGGAAATGTGACCATAGAATCTGAAGGTTTTTTTGGATCTGCAAGGCCCTGACTGACTGGTTGTTCTGAACATTTCTTGTTTAGTGCATCCTTTGGAAAATCTGATGAAGGCCCTAGAGTCCTAGCCCCCAAAATGCAGCATGCCTAACACTGTGCACACAATTTCAGAGGGTTGTGGAACCCATGTTAAGGACTTTTGCTCTGGATCATCTAAGCTGATCCCCTCATTTCTTAGGTGAAATCACAAGGATAAAGTAGCCAGTCCAAGGACACACAGATGTTTCTATGATGTAGAGTCTCCTATACTCTTGCTGCTTCCTCAGAACCCTGTTCTTGGAACCTGGGAAAGATGCAGCATTGATGGATTTCACCCTCCTCTCTACCTGGCCTATGCTCCCCTTCCCTTGACGCCAGGCACACTGGGTCCACATACCTGTGTCACTGTGAAAGAGAATGCCCTAATGTAGAAGTGAAGGGAGAGTTCCTGGGAACAATAACCCTCTGCCCTTCTTAGGAAAACAGAAGCTTGGGAACTGGAACATGTAAGAGTGAGTGTATCGCTGGGCGTGGTGGTGCACGCCTGTAATCCCAGGACTTTGGGAGGCTGAGACAGGAGAATCATGAGTTCAAAGCCAGCCTCAGCAACGGTGAGGTGCTAAGCAACTCAATGAGACCCTGTCTCTAAATAAAACACAAAATAGGGCTGGGGATGTGGCTCAGTGGTCGAGTGCCCCTGAGTTCAATCCCAGGTACCAAAAAGAGAGTGAGTGTATGAGCACAAGCAATAAAAGAGAAGATAAATTGGGCATAAAAAATTTTAAAATATTTATACCTTAAAGGACACCTTCAAGAAAGTAGAAGCCAACCACAGAATGAGAGAAAATATTTGCAAATTAGACATTTGATCAGGAACTTCTATCCAGAAGGGATTGTGACTTTGATCTCCTGAAAATCTCAAGGTCACCATCACTCCTGAAAAGGATTATAGAGTTACATGTATAATACTTCTTGGGATTTCAAAAGATTACAACTCAATAATAAAGACAAATGACCCAGCTGGGAAAAAAAGGGCAAATGATTGGAAAACATTTCTTCAAAGAAGACATATAAGCCAGATGTGGTGGTATGAGCCTGTAGTCCCAGATACTTGGGAGGTTGAAGCAGGAGGATCACTGGAGCCCAGGAGTTCAGGGCCAGCCTGGGCAGTATAAGACATATAAATGGCCATCAATACATGAGAAGATGCTCAACATCATTCAGTTGTAAGGGAACTGCAAATCAAAATCACAATGAGATACCACTTTATCCACTAAAATGACTAGAATAAAAAAGATAGCTGCGTGTGGTGATACACAATCTATAACCCCAGCTACTTGGGGAAGCCATGGCGGAAGGGGTTGCAAGTTCAGGGCCAGCCTCAGCAATTTAGTGAGACCCTGTCTAAATTTTTAAAAAATTAAAAAAAACAAGCCAGGTGCAATGGCGCACGCCTGTAATCCCAGCACTTTGGGAGGCTGAGACAGGAGAATCATGAGTTCAAAGCCAGCCTCAGCAATGAGTGGCGCTAAGCAACTGAGTGAGACCTTGTCTCTAAATAAAATACAAAATAGGGTTGGGGATGTGGCTCAGTGGTCAAGTGCCCCTGAGTTCAATCCCTGGTACTGCAATAAATAAATAAATAAATAAAAATAAATTAAAAAATACAAAAAGGATGTAGCTCAGTTGAACCCCATACGGCATTCTTGAGCCCTGGGTTCAATCCCATCCCGATACTGCAAAAAACAAAAAAGAAAAAAAAGGACAATAGCAAGTATTGAAGGGGATGCAGAGTGTGGAGATGGTACAGCCACTTTAGAAAATAGTTTGGCAGTTGCAGTTACTGTATGACCCAGCCATTCCATTTATTTAGGTATACATGCAAGAGAAGAGAACAAATATCCATACAAGAACCAGTAGGTGGGCTGGGGGTATAGTTCAGTGGCAGATCACTTGCCTAGCATGCTCTTGACCCTGGGTTCAACCCCCAGAATTATCAAAACAAATAAACAAAAAACCCAGTAGATGAAAGTTCCTAGCAGCATTATTCATAATGGCCAAAAAGTAGAAAGCACTCAAATGTCAATCAACTGATGAATGGTTAAATAGCAAGTAGACTAATCAAATGGAATATTATTAGGCCACAGAGAGGGATGAAGTGCTGATAACTGCTAAAACATGGATGAATCTGGAAAATATTATGCTAAGTGCAAGAGTCCAGTTTTAAAAATATAACATATTATATGATTCCATTTATATAAAATGTCCATAATAAGCAAATCTATAGAGACAGAGAGTAGATTAGTGGTTGCTTAGTGCTGAGGAATAGCGGGTGAAGGAATGGGGAGTGGCTGCTAATGATTCAAGGGTTCTTTTGTGGATGATGAAAATGTTCTAAAATTAGATTATGGGGATGATTACTCAATTCTGTAAAATATACTAAAAACCATTGCATTGTATACTTTAAATGAGTGAAGTTTATGGTATATAAATTATACCCGATTAGAGCTGTTAAGAGTGTGAGTTGGTATAATGGTGTGTGTGTGTGTGTGTGTACCCATGTTCACTCAGGATGGGGGTAGCACCAAACTGGCTCCGTCTGGTCCCCACAGACCTCCCTGCTTGTGGGTTTGAAAACCAAATTACAGGTTTGGAGGCCACAGAGCAGCTTGCCATGGGCCCTACAAGACTTCCAGGGTTCTTTAGAAAGTGTGCGCTGTGAAGAGAGCCAGAACACCCCTGCAGGCAGGTATAGAGGTTGTCTGAGGAGAGGAGAAAGGGAGACTCCGTGGACCCAAGGAAACAGGATGGTCCCAGCCTCCCTCCCAAACCCTATTCTGGGGGTCTTGTCTTTGGTATCAACCAACAGGTATGTATTCAGCACGTACACTGTGTTAGGTATTGGGTCTACCACAGCAAACAACAAAGCCGTCCCAGAACCTGTCGACTTTCCTCTCTGCGCCTCAGATGTACCCGAGCTTCTGTGTGGCATCTCTCCGCAGTTTGGCGCGGATGGGAACTGGAGGGAGGGACAGAGCCCCAGGCCTCACCCTTGGCTCCGCCCACAGATTAATGGAAACCACCTGGCGCGTGAGTGCGCCGGCCCTCCACCCCCACGCCCCCACTTGCCTTCGTTCCCATGAGCATCTGCTTCTAATGAGTGCCCCAGCACCCGCTGCATACCAGCCCCCAGGGCTCATTAATCTCATTAGGCAATGACAAATCATCCCGGGGGCTGACCAGCCTCCCTCGCCAGGCCCTTCCCTCCAGCCTCTGCACCAGCTTCTGGAGCCCTGTATTCACACAGATCCACATACTTGGGCACACTGCTAGTCTAGCTTCCTTGGGCTCTTCTGGCAGCTGTCTGCACTGTGGCCTCCTTGGTTTGTAAGTCCAGGGGCATTTCACTGTGGCCAGGACACCCTCAGACCCCCTGAAAAGTCTTCTGGTGGCTTGCTCCCCATTGTATGTGCTTGGTGGAGGATCTGGACCGAGGAGGGACCAGAGGAATGAGTCATGGCCTACTTTGACACTCACATTTCTGGCTGGGGTGTATTTGAGTAGTAGTTTGCTTGCCTAGCATTTGTGAGGCTCTGGGTTGGATTCCCCAGCACTACCAAAAAGGGGTCCGAGAACTTATATACCTAACTGCCTGTACCAAGTGCTCAAGGATGGAAAAGTCTGGACAACTATGCAAATGACAGGTGGCCAAGCAACACCTTGCAACTTGGAATTCTTCAGAGAGACAGAGAACTGCCATTTAGGGAAAGCCCATGCTGTTGGGGGCACTGTTAGGGAGTCAGTCATTCGTAGCCCCACTTTCCAGGCAAGTACCCCAGAGGGAAAATGACAGAAGCAGGATTCACTCTCTTTTTACACCAAAGTGTAAAAAGATTCAAGCCTCTTTTTACACCAAAGTGTAGTCATGCTCCTTCATCAGCTTCTCCCACCCCACCCTACCCTACCCCAGAAATCTTCTGGGCAACACACAGACTTAAACAGACTAAGAGGTGGTGGGATATAGATAGGAGCACTCAGGGAAGGGCCTCATGCATTTCTGGGCCCTTCTGTGCACTCTATAAACTGCCTCTGATGGGTTCCATTTCAGGTTTTCTGTTCTATCTTTCCCAGCTGATAGAGGGGGGTCCCCCCATCTGAACCCCTAGCTCTCTGGAATGGGATCCCCCTATAAGATCCTCCCAGAGTCCCATTCTGCATCCACTGTCTCCCTTCTCCTGCCTATGCTCACACAGTTGTCACTGTCACCTGCCCACACCCCCCCCATCCTCAATCAGGGCCCTGCATTGCAAAATAGGCATCATGTAGGTCTACTGCCCATTTTTGGCCATCAGGGTGACCCCTGCCTTACACACACATGCACACATGATCCATTCCCTAAGGCCTGAAGGTATCAGGCTATGTAGTACATGCCTATAATCCCAGCCTCTCAGGAGGCTGAGCCAGGAGGTTTCAAGTTCTCCTAGGCAACTTTGGGAGACTCTGTCCCAAAATAAAAAATAAAAAGACTAGGGATGTAACAGCGGCAGAATGCCTCTGGTTTCAATCCCCAGTTGAAAAAAAAAAAAAGGCTTGAGGTACTCTGTGCACAAGGATGCCATGTGGGCACTTTAGAGAGCAGTTTGGATCTATTATTTCAATTATTAGACTAGGTCCCAACTCTTCCATGGGACTTGTTGCTTATGGACTGTGGTATGTTAAGCTGCTACGGCTTCCCCTGTGCAAGCCTAGACATCTGAGCTTGATGGGGACAGAGAGATCAGTGTTTCCTGAGCACCAACTACACGCCAGTCTGTGGCATCTTTCTTATTTGTGATGAATAGGCCCACAGTCTAGGGGTCATCTGGTCTGCTGGCTCCCAACCCCGGATGAGCATGAGAATTGCCTGTAAACTGTGTAAAAAAATTCCCAGGCCCCATTTGACTCAGCATCTCCAGGAGCTGGGCACACAATCTGTTATTCAAAGCCTAATTCCCCACTCTGGGATGGTGGTAGTGATGGGTGGGTTCGTTTGACAACTTGGCCAGGCTACAATATTCTCTGGTTTAGTAAAGCACTAATCCAGCTAGGCACACAACTGTAGTCCCAGTTACTTGGGAGGCTGAGGCAGGAGGACAACTTGAGCTCAGGAGTTTGAGGCCAACCTGGGCAATATGGCAAGATGCAATCTCATAAAAACAAGAACAAGGCAGGCATGCCCAGAATCCCAATGACTCAAGAAGCCGAAGCAGGAGAATCACAAGTTCAAGGCCAGCCTCAGCAATTTAGCTGTCTCAAAATAAAAAAATTTAAAAAGGGCTGGGCATGGTGGTGCATGCCTGTAATCCCAGCGGCTCAGGAGGCTGAGGCAAGAAGACTGCAGGTTCAAAGCCAACCTCAGCAATTTAGCAAGGCTCTAAGCAACTTAGTGAGATCCTGTCTCAAAATAAAAAATATTTTAAAAAGGGCTGGGATGTGGCTCAGTGGTTAAGCACCCCTGGGTTCAATCCCCAGTGCGCACACACATACAACAAACAAAACCAAACCCACTAATCTGTAAAGGTATTTTGCTGTGAGGGTATTTTATAGATGTGGAAACACCTACAATTAGTTGACCTTAAATAAAGGTGATTATTGTTAAAGATTATCTTTGACAGTGGGAGTTGACAATCAGTTGAAGGCTTCAAGAGGAAAAACTGCAGTTTCCTGAACAAGAAATTCTGCCTCATATGGCAGCAACTCCTGCTTGACTTTCTAGCCTGTGGGCCTGCCCTATAGATTTTGCATTTGCCAATCCTCACAATCATGTGAACTAATTCTTTGAAATACATGTGTATGTATGTGTGCATGGGTATATATATATAAAATCAGTACAGTGGCAATTGGCCAGGTTGCAGACTCAGCTCCTTTATCCTCACAGTGGTACCCTGTTATCCTGCTGTGCACAGCACACCCCTGCCCAGAGGGCCCCTCCTCTGAGAGTCTGGCCCCGCCTATATCACTGGGCTCTAATCCTTCCAAGCAGCACAGATAGTATCATATACATCCAAGGATCACAGAATTTTAAATCAATAATACTCCTTGCAGATCTCTCCATCCATTGCCCCTGCCCCCAGCCTCGTGTGTTTTCACAGAGAGGAAACTAAGGCCCTACACCTGGAGCCCATGCCCATGGGCTGGCGTTGACTCCTACCACTGCCTCCCTTGCTCTCTGCCCAATCACACTCTTCTTCTCCTTCTCCTTCCCCTTTGCAGTGCAGGGGATTGAGGCTAGGGTCTCACTCACACTAGGCGAGTATTCTGTCTCTGAGTTACACCTCCATCCCTTCTAGGGCCCAAGCTGGCCTTAAACTCCTGGATTCAAGCAATCTTCCTGCCTCATCCTCCCAAGTAGCAGGGACTCCAGGTGTGTGCTACTGTGCCTTGCTTATCCTTCTGTTTCTCAAGCTCATCAGGACCCAAGGGGCTTCACAATGGCTGGTTTTTCCATCCCTCCTTCCAGATAGCTACCTGGCTTCCTCTCTCCATCCCTTCAGGTCTCAACCACCTTAAGAGCAAGTCCTTCCTTGTTCTCACTACATAAAGCAGCATCCCTGTCCCTTTGCTTTCTATCCCCCTTACCCTGCTTTCTTTTTCTTTGTATGCATGTCCCAACATAGGATACATATATTTGCTATTTCCTGGGTCCTGTCAGTCGAGGGTAAGTGACATGGGGGAAGGTACTTTGTCTGCTGTGTTCACTCCCAATGCCTGGAACAGGGCCTAGCTCAAGGAGGGGGTTCCACAAACATCTGTAAACCCTTGATCTGAGTTGGGAATTCTGGCTCTAGCGCCCTTTCTCAGGCCCTGGTCCTCCCACATCCCGTGGCTCAGCATTGAGACAGATGCTCTCAGGAGTCTCTTGATTGTCCTCCCATGTTTCCGATCCCTTCCCATGCTTTGAATGCACCTGCTGTGTAGTCTCCTGGGTCTCTGGTGCTGGCTGAGGCGAGGAACCTGATTTAGTACATTTGCATGGCTGGGAGGGAGAGGGGCTATCTTTCCATCTTCATCAAAAAAGGTATCCTGGTCCGACTGAAGGACAGGAGTAGGGGATAGACTGAAGTAAGAGGATGAAGAGGGAAAGTGTGGCTACCTGAGGCTCAAAGCAGCACTCACTGACTGGTGCTGAGAAGGAAGATCAACTGTGAGCCAGGTCTGGCCCTCTTGGGGCAGGGCAAAGGGCTGGAGAGGCAGCACTTCCTCCAGAAAACCTCTAAAGGACTCTCTAAGACGAAGCCTTCCTAAGGGAGGATCCAGCTCCTGAATGCTTAAGGGTTTGTGGGAGGATAAAAACATTCCCTATTTACTGGCACCCAATGAGACTTGAATAGCAACTTAGAGGCAGCCCTTTGTCTTTGTCAAGATCACACTACTAGCCGGGTGCAGTGGCGCATGCCTGTAATCCCAGCACTTAGGGAGGCTAAGACTGGAGAATCGTGAGTTCAAAGCCAGCCTCAGCAATGGCGAGGAGCTAAGCAATTCAGTGAGACTCTGTCTCTAAATAAAATACAAAATAGGGCTGGGGATGTGGCTCAGTGGTTGAGTACCCCTGAGTTCAAGCCCCAGTACCAAAAAAAAAAAAATCACACTGGTCAGAGGGACCTGGATTCTGAACTGTGCATATACCACCATCACCTCCTGAGACCCCTTCTGGCCCCTAACCTGCCCCAGATGACAATTTTCTGCCTTGAATGTGGACCTGGCCCCTTTCCTCTCCCACCATCCCTGCCAGGTCATTCATCTTCCCTCCTAGCCTGGGAAGTGGGGGTTTGGTCACAAAGCTTTCCCTTCCACTGTGAATTGAGTGGGACGGAGGCTGCCTCCCAAGAAAGCCATCATGGTTAGAGATCTAAACCCCATGTTCTGTAGAAACAGCATCTCCATTGCCCTTGAACACCTCAGCCTTTGATGGCGCCTCCTTTGAACTTGACAGAAAGAAACCTCAATCTACTAAATGCTAATGTATATGGCATTGTATGTGGTCTCCACTAGACTGCGGTCTCTTTGGCTCTTTCCCAGCACCTTCACACCTTCTTTTGTATCTCCCATTGCATTGATCCAGTTTTCAGGCAAAATAGTAGTAGAGGGGGCCAAGGACCCTGCCCTGCTAGAGGAATTTGGAATGCCTCACAAGAGGGGAGAGAGGTGGAAGAGGGGGTGTGGGTTGGAGAGAAAGCGGACATCAGTCTCCAGGAAAGACAGGAGGTGTAGTTAGTTCGCTTCTGTGAAGGGAACGAGAACCCAAAGCCATGGTACAGTTCCCAGAGCCTGATAACAGAACAGGGAATTTGGAGCAGTTAGTGTAAGCCCCTCATCTGGCAGGTTAAGTGGCTGAGCCAGGTGTCCCACCCAAGGCTTATCCCTCCTAACCCAGGCCCTCATGAACACCTTGCTGTGGCTGAAGGGTAGGGTCTTCTGCATTCCCCCCTCTTTTCCCACACAATCTTCCATGGCCTTGAGTGCCTCCTCAGTAACTTCTCCCCACAAACTGGCCCCAACCAGACCTCAAGGGTCTTTGGCCTGGGAGGAGGTTCTTGGGGACCTACAAGCAACCTGAAGGACACTGCTGCTGATGCAGCTTTAAACCCTTTAAACCCTTTAAACCCAGGCAGGGCTGGGGGAAGAGGCTTAGAAATGATCAACTTTCTCCACTCTCAGCCCAGGACTCTGCCCCCTTGGGGCTTTGTTTGTTGATTTGTTTTTTGGGAAGGAAAGAGGCCTCAGTCACATTAAGTCTCCCTCAGCCCTTTCATGCTGGGCCCCCAGCTGGGAGGAGGGGGCCAGCTCAAGGGCTCAGTCCTCTCAGCTAATTGCTCATTAAAGAGCGTTAATGAGCTTCTCTTAGCCCCATCCCTGCCTAGACCAGCGAGAATTCCCTAGTCTCTGCTGATGCTGGCGAAGGAGCTGCTTTTTCTATCAGACCAGCCTGCTCTGTCCTCTGTAGTCAAGTCCTGGGCAGGACTAGGCCATGCAGGTTCTGGGGTCACTCTAGTCCCACGGTGACCCTTCCATCCAGTGCCACCATCCCCTGTCTGTCCCACCATGCCCAGCACTTACAACTTCTCCAGCAGGTACAGTCCCAAGAAAGATCCATTGCGGAGCCCAGTGATCTTGTTGTTGCTCAAAAGCCTGAAGGGACAGGGAGAACCAGAAGACGCTGTCAGACACTGGAAATGGCAGATGGACTGAGGTCCTGGGCTCACTGCTACAGCCATGTTGCATTCTATGTAAATGGTGACCCCTGGAATTGTGCATGGCAGATGGACCACCTTCTACTCCCTCTGTGCAGGTGGGTTGAGTAGATGGATGCTCCTTTTCATTTTGGAACCCCAGGACTGACCCCACAGTTCCCCTGTTATCCCTTCCCTGCAACATCCAGAGCAGAGTGGAATCAATTTGGGACAGGGCTTGGCTCCAGGTGGAAGAAGATCAGCAGGTCTGGAGACATGGATGAGCTGCCCTTCTTGGGTTCTCTAACACACTCTCCTGGGAGTTTAGGACACTGTCCAAAGATGACCATTCTGGACTCTCAAGGCCCCAATTCAGAGGGCCTGAATGCCCAACAGATGGACTGTCACTGTACTCTTGCTCCCCAAGTCTGCTTGTAATCCTGGCAAACAGCTGACAGAGCCCTAGG
Source organism: Geosciurus inauris (assembly GCA_004024805.1). Lineage (NCBI taxonomy): Eukaryota > Metazoa > Chordata > Mammalia > Rodentia > Sciuridae > Geosciurus > Geosciurus inauris. The sequence goes on along the minus strand of PVHX01005545.1, from coordinate 48,931 downwards.
TCTGGGAGAAGCCCAGGCCTCAGCCTTTGCGCTGCCCCCTGAGTTGTTTGTTTATTCAGTTTTATTTAAGGGAGGAGGAAAGAGCCCCCAGAGTCTCATCTCCGCCCACCCACTCAGTCTTTCTCTGTCAGACTCCCTGCCAGGAGGAGGGCGGTCTAGACCAGCCAAAGGGCTCATCCCTCCAGTTAATTGCTTATTAGAAAGCTTTAATGAGCCTCTCAGCCCAAACACGCCTGCCCTGCACTATAGCAAAAGGGTTTCCCTTCTTTTCTGTGCTCTTACAGATGGAGAAATGACCGGAAGGCCTGAGGTTCAGTCCTTCTCTTGAGTGGGTAGCCTAGAGGAATAGTAAGGGAGAGGAGAGGGAACAGACAGAGAGGAGCTGTCAAAGAGATTTGCCCAGAGTTTCCTGGAAGCGGGTGGATGAATATACCAAGAAGGCATATTCGCATCAAGAATATAGTTAGTGAGGGAACCCCAGATCTCTGGCTGCTCTTTTTTATTTCATTCATTCATTCATTTTTTATAAGATTTCTTTAAACCTTTATTTTTATTTATTTATGGATTTTTTTTTTTTTGTATGTGGTGCTGAGGATCGAACCCAGTGCCTCACGCATGCAAGGTAAGCGCTCTACCACTGAGCCATGACCCCAGCCCTCATTCATTCATTTTTGTGTGTGGTGCTGGGGATTTAACCCAGGGGTGCTCCAACACTGAGCTCCATCTCCAGCCCTTTTTATTTTTTATTTCAAGGCAGGGTTTTACTAAATTGCTTAGAGCCTCACTAAGTTACTGAGGCTGCCCTCAAACTTGCAATCTGCCTGCATCGGCCTCCGAGTCCCTGGGATTACAGGTGTGCCCCAGTGTTCCTGGCAAGAGTTTTTAATGGAAGATTTTTTTTTTTTTGAAAGATCATTGAATCAAAAACAATACTAAAAAATATTCTCCCACTCCCAAGTCCCCAAGATTAAAACCTAGGACTCTGGTCTGAGAACTCTCAAACCGCAGTAGTCCAGAGGTGGTCTGAGGGGTGGTGACTCCCTACATTTTTCAGATCCTTCAGCTATTAGTCCTAACTCTTTTTAGATCAAATCCTTTAAATCAGAGTTGGCCCCTAGAGATACAATGTAGGCCGCATATGTAATTTTAAATTTTCTCGTAGCCATATTTTTAAAAATTTAAAAATTAATTTTAATAATATATTTAATCCAGTGTATCCAAAATATTATACTTCCATATGTAATCAATATACAAAATTATTAATATTTTCCCTTTTTGTGTGTGTATGTAGTCTTTGTGATCTGGGGTGTATTCTACTCCAGCACATCTCAATTTAGATCACTCATATCACAAGTGTACATGTGTCTTTGTGGGGTGGGGTAGGAGGAGCAAAAAGTTAGGGACTAGCCCCTGAGGAAAGCCAGGATGAGCCTCTGGCCCAGAACAACTTATTTCTTGGCCTGGCTGCAAGGCCAGCTCCCAGCCAAATGTTACCCTCCTCTACCCTGAGCCTCAACCTCCTGTAGGCTGGATCCACCTCTCTCTGTGCCTCCTTGAGGCAGCCTCTGTGTGTGCCAGGAGAGGGCCAAACAGGAGTGTGGGTCAGTTGCACCCTACACTTCCGGCTTGGCTTGCTTGGCACAAACTCTAGCTCTGAAAGTCTTGAAATGCAATTATTTTTTTGCTGCAGAGAACATAGCCCTGACCCCCACACTATGACCCACTCACAAAGAGAGGCACCAGGCAAACAGTATTTCATCCTTCTCCCCCAGTGGCCCCGTCTTGCTATACTGCCAGCTTCTGGACAGACTTCAGGCAGATAGCTACATGATGCCAGTCCCCCAATACCCAGAATTGGATCTTTTGGCCTTTACCACTTGATGCAGTTTGAAGAAATTTACTTTAAACACGGCTTATCCAGAGAGTGGCCCCCTCTGTGTTTGTGGGTTAAGTTCTCAAGTGCATGGGTCTGGGGACTTTATTTTTCAGTGGTGCTATGGCCTGGAGCAAGCTAGCTTTACTACTGAGCTACACCTCAAGCCCCTGGGCCTGGAGATTTTATGCACAGGTGGGAAGCTGGGAGTTGCAGGGCTGTAAGTAGGGTAAATGAACACATGCCACCCAGCTTCATCCAATGGGAATAAAAATGTTCCCACCACTCTACACTGTCTCCTGGGAGGAAAACAGACAGAGTGGTCACACAATTGGGAAGGCAGAGAGAGTTTCAGCCCCACGGTTCCATCCAGCTGTCCTAGAAAAAGTGTCAGCATGGGCCTTCTTTAAATTCCTCACACAAATACCTCCTCAGCCTGCACCATCCTCTTGCCCTGCTGCCTCAGAGGGAGCCAGCCTGGTGGGTCCCCTTGCAACCGCACTAACCCTGCAGGCCCACAGAGTCCTGGCTCTCCCAGCCAGGCATCTTCAGCTTCTTCCTTCTCTCCTCCCTCCCTCCTCTTCCCACCCTCAACCTCAATAACCTCCATAGGAAGGAGGGTTAGTCCCTGGAGTCCCCTGTTCTCTACTCCAGAGTTTGAAATCTGGCCAAACAGAGGGGGCACACCAAGTCCATTCCAGAACAGTCTGCCGGCTGGGGTCCTATTTTAGGGAAGAGAAGCAAGCAGAGTTACCACTAATGAGACTAGAGGCCAAGGGAGCGAGTGGCTGGCGTCTACAGAGAGGCCCTGTGGCCTCTGGGCAGCCACAGGAACTCACCAGATACCACCCCGACATCAAAGGTGACCCTATAGGAGTCACGTGGGCATGCTCTGTGGGGCATGGAGCCAGCACGCGCCTGCAATAATCATTTCTCACATGTGCAGGAAGAGTCATGCGTGTCAGCTGCCTCCCCAAACCAACCAGATGAAACAACCACATCTCTTTATCTGAGGCTGTACAGTCTCAGGAGTCTGACCCTAGAGCCCCAGTCAGTCCAGGCCATCACCAAGTTCCTGGAGCCTGGGAAGGCTTCAACACCTGTAGCTGGAGGCTCAATGGTGTCTTAGGGAGATGAACAGTGAGGGGTGGTGGTGATGGTCTGCTTGCTGATATCAAAAAGACCTAAAAGATAATCTTTCCTTCTAAAATATAAATGCTGGGGCTACAGCTCAGTGGTTGAGAGCTACTTGCTCATGTCCAAGGCCCTGGGTTCCATCGCCAGCACAGCATAAACAAATAAATATGTGAGCTGCAAAAGTGGAAATTAACAAATGCTCAATTACACAGCTACCAAATGTCACACTTGGTCAATGAGCAATGATTATTATGTTTAATGAAGACTGTGGGTACATTTTAGTATGGTTCATAAAATAGTAGGACCTCTGCAGTGACAATGCCAGAAGCTGCTTCAACACAGACCCTCAGGCTGAACACTGCCCTTTTGTGGTTTCCCCTCCCTTTGAGGCTGCCCATCATGTCTATTGAGCCTGACTGCAAGTCACGTAAGTGTGGAACAGGACATGCAACTTGCCTTGCCTACTCCTGTACTTCCCTACCATCTCTTGTCTTGGCTGGAAGCCTGTCCAATTGGCCCCAAACACCTGCTGGTAATAGAAGAACCCAGGTAGGGGCTTCCTCCCCAGTCCTGAGAATGCCCCTGAACTCAGCCTGGAAGTTGGGCCATCCAGGCAGGGCTCACAGTCAATGCCAAGGCAAAGAGAAAAAATAGTGTTATAGTGACTCCTGCTTGTCTCCTTATCTCAGGCCTAGCTTTTTTGGGAGGTCTTGTCTCCTTTACTTTTATCTACCCTCTCTACAAGGGCACCCCACTCCATCTTAGTGGGGAGGAGGCAGAACCAAGGAACTGGGGCTTAGATGACCTTGAGCTTTGAGATGGAATCTGGAAGAGTAAATATAAGAAAAAGTGCTACAGGGGTTTGTGGGAGGTGATGAGTGTGCATTGAAGAGGGGTTTTGGGGTTCTAGCGCTCTTGCTCGAGCACAAGGAATAGAGTTTGTTGTAACCATCCACACCAAAACTTTCATTCATTCATACCTCAGACCTCTTCCTAGGTGGAAGGAGAGGTGTCCAAAAGGGCGGACTGCATTTGCATCTGTGTGTGTGTGTGTGTCCATGTGATTTGCAGTAGTTCAGAAGTAATTCCCAACCCATCTTAAACAATTCCTCCACACATGGCCTAAAATTCCACCACTGAGGAGCCAAACTTTTGAGTGAATAAAGTAGGCCTCTTTTAAAATATAAATGGACCTGGCTGGGCATGGTGGCACATGCCTGAAATTCTAGCTACGCAGGAGACTGAGACAGGTTTGCAAGTTCAAGACCAGCCTCGGCAACTTGGCAAGATCCTGTCTCAAAATAAGAAACAGAAAGGACTGAGGATGTAGCTCAGTCATAGAGCACCCCGGACTTCAATCTCCAGTGCCACACACATATATGAATAGATACAGATATAGCCATACAGATATAGACATAAATACAGATCCTGAAAGGATCATTCTGTTATCTAAGGATCATATATTTATCTATGTATAAATTAGATCCTTAACATAGACCCTTTCCTCCCTAGAAGTTTTATGTGGAACCCTGATCCTGCACAGCTTTGTGAGCCTGTATCTTGGTCCCACCATGTCTGTAGGGTCCATCAGGGAGAGAGCAGGTTTCTCACCTCCAGGTAGGGGCTGGAACACAGCAGGCACGGGCTGAGTAAGGGGTGGGGCAGAACTCCAGGGAAGGGGTTCCAGGTTCTCTGAGTCAGGACACAGTTTCTTTCTACCTCCAGTCCCCACCTTGCTATGCATCCCCCATTCCCAGGAGAAAGCACCCATCCTTTTCCATGCTAGCCTGGCTGCGTGGTCCAATCCTTTGTGACGCTGCTCCCTTAAAGGTCACATTCATTTCAGGTTGTCCAAGTCCCTTTAGGAGAAGGTGATAAAACACTCGGGTATACAATGTAGAGAGACCACAGGTTGCATACTCTCTGGGTCAGTCTGATTTCAAATTCTCTGTGCAGTAATTTTGGACAGTGGTCCCCCTAAATCACTTGTATTTGTTAGGTCATTATTAGGGGGGAGCCCCTTTTCCCTGACTCATGTATCCTCATAGAGGAAATCAGTGTATCCTCCCTGCTCTGTCCCCAGGGATGACGTCTCTGATCTGTCAGTGTGGAGCTGGATCTCCTGCCTATAGAGCTGTGTGCTGTGGGCTCTGCCCCTTCCAGGGCAGAGATGGGCAGAGGATACCCACTGGATGGGAAAATCTGATTAAACCCATTGCTGCTAAACCTTTCAGCCAGGTCTTCCAATCTAGCTTTTATCAGTACTAAAACATCTTGATCTTCCTTCTGCTAACTTTTTCCGTTTCAGCAACCCAACTCAAGTAAAAAAAAGGGAATGCTATTTTTTGAACCCCTTGAAACTCCAGGGCTATGAGCTTCTGGGCCCCTGTTGCCTGTGACAGAAGGACCTTTGGGGATCGGAGTAGAAAGCCACCCAGAGACCTGAGAAGCTTGAGTCCCCCAGTCTCTGTCCTATTTCCTCAGATGTGAGTCCTTTTGTTGGAGTGGCTTTTTTATTTCCACCTGCAAGAGGTGACTGGGTGTTAGGGGCCCTGAGCTCTAGACGTGCATGCCTGACTAGGATTGTGTGGCCTCCGACAGGTCAGCCCCTCTCTGTGGGTTTCCTGCTCAGTAAAGAAGGGTCTGGACTGGAGAGCCCCCACCCCCATCTTTGATAGCTTTCTCATCCTAGCCTGAGTCTCCTCAAGTCCTACGTCATAGCATTTCTCCCTCCCCACACAATTCCCAGCAAGGCGAGGAGCCCTGGCAGGGGGAGAGGAGAGAGTGGGAGGAGGGGGCTCTTAGACCTTCCCTTCCTTTCCAGCTGGGAGATGTCTGGCCCCTAGGTTCAGGCTGGAACTCCCTCCTCAGGCCACAATCCCTCTCCACCCCCCTTGCCTGCTCCTCAGTGACAGATGGGTTCCCCTGCCCCTCACCTGGCCCCATCCATCTTGCACACCCCCTTGCTCTCCATCTGGGCCCTCCCTGGCTCCCAGAGGAATATGGAAGCAAAGGCTGGGGGAGTGGGTCCTGGGAGGCTGCCTGAGTTAGCTCACTTCAGTTTCTCTGCTCTCTCCCCTCCTCACCCTCCCCTCTCAATAGCCCAGTCCTAAAAGCAAAAGAATGTTCCGGAGTTTGGGAAGGATGCCCCCCCACCCCTAGGAGGGAGGAAGGGGAGGAGGCAGCTTCGTCCTGTCAGTATCTGAGCTCTAAATAGAACACAGGGGCTGGGTTGGGGGAATGAAAATAAACAGCCCCTCTGAGCAGCCCTTCCTAGCGGTCACCGGATTTTCCTCCTGGTCTCTCAGTCCATAGCCATTTCCCTCCGCTCCTCTCCTTTTCCCTTCCCTCCCTGGGCAGTCTGTACCTCAGGGGTTACAGAAGAGTTAGTGGTCCCGGGGCAGACTGTGTGACATTAAGGAACTTTCCTCCCCTCTCTGGGGTTTGGTGAAGGGAGCAGCCAACCCTTCCACTGAGTGGAAGGACCTGGATCAGCTCACAAGTAGCTGGAACTTTTTCTCCTGCAGAAAAAGTTCTTATCCCAGTGACTCCCATGTGGGATAAACTTAGAAATACTCTCTCTCTTTAAAAACATGACCCCAAATTTAAGGGTCAATCTATGGTTAGGCTCAAATTACAATGGTTTGCCCATGCCTTTGGGGAAAATTCTCAGACTCACCCTAGGCTAAGAGTTGCCACTCCCCCTCCCCAGTCACTGAGGGGTGATCCACAGTAGCTAGCAGGAAGGGACTTTCTTGGGACTCAGGAGTGGCTGGGTTCTTGCACATATTCTGAATAATTCAGTCCTAAATAACCTATTCTGGCTCCTGGAGCCATTGGGAGTTGAATTATATGTGCCATCTCTGGAATTCAGCATGATGGCCTCTCCAATCTCTGGTACAGTAAGGACTGGACCAGCAAACCCCAGAGGGCTCTGGTCTCTCCCCAGTGCTCTGAGATGGAATCACAGACCCTAACATCCTGCACCAGAGGGAGTCCTTAAGGGCAGGGGTTCCCAGGGCCCCAGAGGAGGAGCTGACAGAATCCCTAGAACCTGGGCTTATACCTCTAGCCCCTCAAGCAGATAGATGGGAAGATTCCAGAGACACTTAGAATCCTTCTGGGTCCCTCACTTCAAACAGGCAGCGGGTAGGGGCTCCAAGTGCCCACCCCGGGGTGCTTGAACTGAGACCCTGCACCCCAAGGCCTCCCCTCTCCTTCTCTGTCTCAGTCTCTTCCCTCTTTTCTTCCCTTCTTTCTCTTCCCTCTCTCCCCCTCCCCCTCCTCTCTCTCACAAAAGCTCTCTGTACACAGCCACTTCCTCTGGCTGCTGTCTCTGAGCCCAGACCTTATGAGAACCATATGGGGGAAAGAGGGTGGAAGAGAAGGGGGTGGGGGAAGCTGACTGGGTCCGCCCTTCCAGCCAGCATCTTTCCACTGCCCTTGGGCTGTGCGCATGAAAGTTGGCACACTCTGCCCCAAATTCCCCTAACTGGATCCTGGTGGCTGCAGTGACTGCGTCCCAGTCTAGAACTGGAGGTCTAGATCTGCTCAAGAGCCACCTCTCTGAGGTGGGAGCACTGCACAAGGGCCATGAAGTGGCCTCCTACCCATCTCCCATCCTTCCACACCAAGACCACCAAACTCCCAGCAAAAGCACACAGCCAGCGCTGGGCACATCTGTGGCAAATGGCCCCTTCTCCCCAGTGTGGGCAGACCCCTTGGAATGGGAGGCTAAGCAGGTTGGGGGAATATGAACTGCCCTGTCCCACGCCTGTCTCCTTCTCACCAGTCTGGAATGTTCTCAGGTCGAAAGGTCTTTGGTCCTACTGGGAAAAAAACTAGGGGTTTAAAAGCAGTGTTTGTGTCCCAAGTCCAGCTAGGTGAACAGCAAGGCCTTCACCTGACAGAAAAGCTAGGAGAACCCAACTAGTTAGGTCGGATCCTGACCCCACCAAGCTGTGTGACCGTTATTCAGGCCCTGTCCCTCTCCAGCCTCAGTGTGCCAAGCTATAAGATGTGGGGGCTGGACTTGCTTATCTCAAAGATAAGTGTAGATGATGTAGGAATTTATGACACTGGCTGGTGTCTTCTGAGGGGCTGCTCAGATGTCCTGGGAGGTCCTCATATTCCTTTGGAGTTATCTATGATCAGTCCTTTCCTGGAATTCCTTATTTTCAGAGCCCCTTCCTCCTCCTCCTAATTTCTAGAGCCGAGAACCGGTGGGCAGGCCCTCAGTTGCTGCCCAGGACTCAGGGTGGCTCACAGGGGGCTCCTATCCACAGCTAGGTTCTCCCTGTAATAAGCCACCCACCCTGGGACATCTCCCTCAAGTGGGGCCCATGAAGGCTCCTGCTCTGGACAAGAGCATTTGTGCCCACAGCTGCCCTGCAGACTAAGCTGTGAGACTGGGGGTGGGGTGGGACAGATGGATCAGGAAGGAAGCCAAAAGCTCCACTTTCCTGGAAAACTGCAAATGAAAGTCCATGAAAAAAAAAAAAAAAAAAGCAAAGGGTGGAGGAGAGGGGGCATGGAGTCTATAAAAACAGAAGGCAGGAGTAGAGATAACAGGGTGGAGGAAGGGTTTTCAATGAGGTAAACAGGACTGTTTACAGAATTGCCTTTTGACTACTCCCAGTCTCTCTGAACTGAGAAGGAGCCCCCTTGCAGACAGGGACCTTCTCTGGCACTTTGAGTCCCCACACTAAATGTCTGCCAGGCTTCCCAAAGTGGAATCCTAAGATCCCTGAGGACTCATGTGACTGGGACCTGCAGGCTCATTCTGGAAGAAAGAAAAGGGTCCAAAGTGGGAACGCAGGGGATGTTGGAGAGGGAGGACACAGTCACAATGCAAAAACAATTGGCTCACTTTGTTTGTACCAGGTGACAAGCTAAAAGGCAAAAGGGAAATTTTGTGTGGAAAAGAAATGAGATTTGGGAGAGTGAGGCTGACCGTGTACATGTTTTCTTTCTTTTTCTTAGCCTTTTGCTTTGGGCCAGGAAGAAGTAGCAACCTCTTCCTAGCCCTTCACTTCTCTGGGGCCTGTATGCTGGCACCTGGTGCAGTGGCACACACCTGTAATCCCAGCCATGTGGGAGGCTGAGGCAGGAGGACATTAAGTCTGAGGCCAGCTTCAGCAACCCTTTACAGTGAGACCCTTTACAACTTAGCGAGAACCTGTCTCAAAAACAAAACAAACAAAAAACAAAACAACAACAACAGGGGCTGAGGGCAGGGCTCAGTGTGGCTTCAGAGGCTGAGACAAGAGGTTGTGAATTCAAAGCCAACCTCAGCAACCACAGAAGATCATGTCTCTAAATAAAATACAAAATACAAGCTGGGCATGGTGGCACACGCCTGTAATCCCAGCACTTTGGGATTTCAAAGCCACCCTCAGCAATGGCAAGGTGCTAAGCAACTCAGTGAGACCCTGTCTCTACATAAAACACAAAATAGGGCTGGGGATGTGGCTCAGTGGTGAGTACCCCTGATCCCCAGTACCAAAAAACAAAACAAAATACAGCTGGGGAATGTGGCTCAGCGGTAGAGCACCCCTAGGTTCAATCCCCAGTACTGCCAAAGGGAAAAAAAAAAAAAGAGGAGGAAGAGGAAGGAATCCTTGCCCCACTTGGTCATTGGGCTCTCAAGGAATTTCCTTGCCTGCCCTGTGATGATGTGCAGTCAGTCTGTGAGCCCTGTTCCTTTGAAAAATACCTTAAACCAGCCAGGTCGGTGTCCTGGGAGGAAAGAGGGGGCCCTTCCTCTAGGGAGGATTTGAGATGGGAAGGTAAGCTAGAAGTCCCATCTGCTGTCACTTTGTCACAATACATTCTCACCAAAAGTTTGCCTCACTCTCTCCTTGGAGTGGCGTCAATGGGAATTAGCCATGGCTGGAAAGCATTACTTGCCAAATCATTCTAAGATGTACTGCAAAACCACCTTTCGATCAGCCCCCCCCCCCCACTTTGCCTGTTAGAATTCCCTAATCCCCACTAACAGACATACAGAGACAAGGTCCCACATATGAGTGCACACAGCCACCAGAGCGTAGTGCACACCCCCAACCTCAATCTCAGAACTGATTTTGTGCAGCTCCTCCTCACAGACACCAGCCCAACTATTCCACACAGCAAACAGTTCTTCTCCAGAAATGAGGGGGCTGGTGAATGCCCAGGCCTGCTGACCCTTAAGCACCGCTAGAACTCAGACCTGGGATACAGCAACTCCTGCCTTACTGGCATTGCCATATCCCTGAGTTGGGATTGGACAGACACACCGCCTCCACCCCAAGGCACACACGCACGCACACACCCCAGCTGGGGAAAACTCAGGCCAGGCGGTCAACGTCACAGGCTGACCAGTTGTGTCCTGTCAGGAAGCGGACAGCCTCTGAACTCACCCAACCAGAGGCGTTACTGTATTGTTCTGGACACAATCGAATAGACGGAGCCAGCCCCAACTCCGAGCAAGGGGTGGTGGAGAAGCGGTCGCCACTGGGGTCAGGAGGATAGGGAAGGGGAAGCGGCTTTTAGGCTAGATCAGGATAGAAAAGCAAGGGGCCACACCTCGGACCAATTCTCAACTCCACGGCGTGCGTGGAGGTACGAGCACGTGGTCAGCTCAGGAAATCTCAATGATGAGAAAGGGTTGCAAATACTCCTGCGGTTACCGGGTCTTAATATACCTTGGAGGCTTATGCTTGCGTTGTGGAGCAGCAGCGGTGCTTGTGGCCAGCAAAGCAAGGGCCGAATGAGGCCCTTGTTGAGCTGGGAATCACAGGAGTCCGGGGGCACGCGCCTCCGCCTAGTTGGGTTTCTTTCTTCGTAACCTTTGCGCAAAGTCAATCAGAAACAGCCAAAGCTCCATGTATTTCCAGGGAAGGGAAAGAATAGGCAGGGGCGCAAGACCCAGCACAAGCTCACGACACACATACACTCAGTGGGAAGGGGACCCAAGAGAAATCGGGACTCCGGGTCTCATTCATACCAGCGCTCGCATTCCAAGAACGGAGTTTTCTGAGTTCATTCTCCTGCCTGCCCTATACAGAAGGGCTGGAAGCGGGGTTGGCAAACCCGGGGAGAGGATGGAGTACCCCCAGTTTGAGGAGGCAGGACGTCCCGGTAGCTTGGGAGACTCCTGCAGTACCGCCCCACACGGGCCGCGACCTTAGGGACCACAGTTACCTACTGGGCCGCGGGCGTCGATCTTTCCTAAGCCTTCTCTGCTCCCACCCTCTTCAGATCCAACACTAGCCTCGGCTGGAAAAAAGGATCACGGACATCCTGCCGGCGTGCATTCCATCTCACCTGTGCAGGTGACTCGTGGTGCCTCTTTGGGGCGCACCTGACAGCACAAGCCCCTTCCTCCTTCCGGGGTCCCCAAGTCCCAACTTTCTCTCTATTTTTCCAAGCTTTCCCACTCAGCGCTTGGACTTAGGCCTGTCCTGGAGTCTCTGAAGTGGCAGAATGGCCCCCTTCCTCCTCCTCCTCCTCCTCCTCCCATCTTGCCTGCATTCGTCCTCCCGTCCCGGCTCGTGCCGGCGATGTAGGGTACTCACAGGGTAACGGTGCCGTTTGGCAGAAGGCCAGGCTCCGGAGGCTCTGGGAGGTCCCCGCCGCCGCACACTACCCTCCTGCGTGCCGGGTTTGGGGCGCCGCTGCTCAGTCCCTTGGGCCGCTCCCCCGAGCACTTGCAGCTGCGAATGGGGACCGGGCAGCCGGGCGCGCCCTCAGTCTCGGGCGCCAGGAGCAGCAGCCACGGCAGCAGCGGCAGCAGGAGGCGCGCGGGCGCCCCCCGCATCCTGCGTCCCCTGGCGCCCATCAACCCATCGCCCCGCGGGGACCCACAGCGCTGGGGCCGATCGGTGAGCGGGCGGGAGGGACCCGGCGGTGCGGGAGGCGTGCTCAGCGGGGGCCCAGGGCGCCCGAGGGCGGGGCGGGGGGCCCTGGGCGGAGGCAAGCCCTGGGGTCCCCGCCGCCGCGCCCCGGGGGCATGTCCGGCGAGCGCCCCGCCGGGGAGGACGCGGGCGCGGCTGTCAGCGCAGAGCGGGCGGCCCCCGGCGGCGCGGCCTGAGTTTCAGTGTAGTGCTCCCTGGCCCGTGGAGGCCCAGCCCCTGCGCGTCGCCTACTAGCTCAGCACTGGGCTTGGACCTAGCGGATCGCGCCGGGATCCTGCCGCCGCCGCTGCCGCCGCTACTCCGTGCCATGGATGGAGGCAGCTCGGCGCCGCGCTGCTCCCGCCGCCGCCAGCCCCCGCGCTTTCCCCTCCCGCTTTGGCACTCCGCGAGGCCCTAGCGCCTCCAGATGCTCAGCCAGGCCGCTGCCCTCTTTGCAGTGTGTTCTGGAGAGCAGGCTTGAGACCCCCATACGTGTTCCTTGTGCCCGCCCTGAACCAAGACTTCTCTGCCTCCCTACCCATTTCCTTGAGCTAGGACCCTTCCTCTCCACAATCCGTCTCAGACTTCTAAACCAACCACCATCACTTTCCACAAAATTCTCCTGGTTCCTTGCAGGCCCATGCTTCTGGGGCTTTCATTGACCTGTGGTGTGACCTGAGATGTCTGGTGCTCCATGATTTGAGTTGAACTTTGCTCACCACTCTGAGGTTTCCACTGGCCTCTGACATGATGAGCTAGTCTGCACGTTGGCTCTCAGTCTCACAGCCCTATTGGGGTCACCGCAGGAGAACACAAGACAGAAACAAGGAGGCAGCAGACCTAGACTGGGAGCAGTGACCTTGCCCAGCGGGGAGTACATGTCATTAGGCTAAAAGGAGGTCAAAGGTCAAGGCAGATCCTGCTAGATCTGGCCTCCTCTCCTTTCCACCTCCGTGTGTGTGTGTGTGTGTGTGTGTGTGTGTGTGTGTTATATGTGTGAGTGGGAAGAGGGAGGGGGAAATGAGAAGAGGAGTTACAGGGATCTGTGCCAGAGTGTGGGCAGAGCACTGTGCAGTGAGACAGGACATCCCATTCTAGGCTCAGCTCTGCCTCTTATTAGCTGTCTGACTTTGGACACAACCCATAATATCTTTGAGGTCAAAATGGGGCCCTGTCTGCCTCCTAATTTATAAGTATAAATTGTGACAGGAGAAGGAGAAAGAGGGGACAGCCTTGGGCAGGATCTGATCTTGACAACTGGGGAGGAGAATAAAAAGTGCCTGTAGATGAACTATAGTGCAAACTGGAAAGAGGGCTGGGGACAGAGGGAAAGGAGAAGAGTGGCCCAGGGTGACTGCCTCAGTTTCCCCAGGGTGACTGCCTGGGGAAGGATGGCCTTTCTGTCACTAAATAGAGTCTTTGCTGCCAAGAGGCCAGCTGCCAGGATTGAGGCAGGACTCCTGTCCCCCAATTATCACTGTAGCACCAAAGTGGTCCCTAAGGCGACTACCTCTTTTCATGAGCTTAGCTCTGCTTTTCTAGTACTACTGTGGTCTGCCAGCCAAGTCTCCCACCCCCTTGCAAGGAAGTGGCTTCTCTCCCTTGCTGGTTGGCAGCAGACACTGGACCTGACACTGGCCTCTCCACTTTCCCTCCCTGGCTCCACAAGTCTCTCCCCGTTGCAGGCTCTGGTTCCTTGAACTTCCAAAGATAAATAAATAGTGATTGCAAATGGAGGAAGGGAGAAGAGGAATGGACTCCCTCAGCAGGAGCCCTCGAAAGCCTGGCTGAGACTGCATTCCTCAGGAAAGGGTCGAGCAGAGCCACAGCCCACAGGCGGGGCTGCCCATCCAGGCCTCCTGTTCACAGGCAAGGAAAGCTCAGGGAGAAGAGGAGGAAAGGCCTCTGCCCTGGGTCACACAGCTTTTCTGTGACTTCCTTTTGCTAAATGAAGACACTGGAAGTCTGGAAAGAAATTCTCCAGTTCCACCCACTCTCTGAGGATGAATAGAGGCCAGATGACATTGACATGACAATGAAAGGAGGCTTGGGGGGGGGATGAGGTGTCGAGGGGAGAGATTCACAACACACTCCCGTCCTGATGGACTTCACATTTGGCTTCTGTACACACAGGGAGGTAAAAGGAATAGGGGTCACTTTCCCATGTTGTAAGTACGGATGAGGAAACAGAGTCACTGAGAGATAAAGAGCCTGGAGTCCAGGGGTGGAAGCTTACTTATATAAGTAAGTATTGTATTTCTTTACAGCACTGAGCATTTAACTCAGAAGTGCTTTACTACTGAGCTACCTCCCCAGTGCTTTTTATTTTTTTGAGACAGGATCTCCAAATTGACCAGGCTGGCTTTGAATTTGCGATCCTCCTGCCTCAACTTCCTCATTAGCTGGTATTCCAGGTATGTACCACCCTGGACTGGACCTTACCTTCTGATTCCTTTCTAAGTGTCCTCTGAATCACTCAAAGACTGTCCCATAGGATGCTTCCTGCTATCTGTATTCAGAGGTGCAGAGGGGAGTGAATGAATTACACATAAAAAAATCTTACTTTATTTTTTCAAAATTAATTTCTTCCAGATGTACACAAAGGTGAGATTCACTGTGGTATATTCATATATGTACATAGGAAAGTTATGTCAGATTTATTCCACTGTCTTTCCTATTTCCATCCCCCCTCCCTTCCCTTCATTCCCCTTTGTCTACTCCATTGAACTTCTACCCGCCCCACCCCCTCTTATTGTGGATTAGCTTCCACATATCAGAGAAAACATTTGGCCTTTGGATTTTCAGGATCCAATTGGGCACAGTTGTTCATGCCTATAGTCCCAGCTACTCAAGAGGCTGAGGCAGGAGGATTGCTTGATCCCAGGAGTTTATGGGCAACACAGTGAGACTCTGTCTCTTAAATAAAACAAAATAAATAAAAAACTTCATGCTTTGAAGTGTGAGATAGGATGACTCAAACTTAGTTCCTGACCTCATATCTGGCTGGGGAACCTGAGCAACAATTCTTTTCTTTCTTCTCTCCCTCCCTCCTTTCCTTCCTTCTTTCTCTCTCTCTCCCCCTGCCTTTCTCCCTCCATTTCTTCCTCCCTCTCTCCATCCCCCACCCTTTCTTTTTTTCATGGTGTTAGGTGTTGAACCCATGGCCTTATGCATTCCAGGCAAATTCTCTACCACTGACTGACACCCTTGCCCCTTTAATATACTTTAAATAAGAGGTAATAAACTCTTCAGTGGAGCTTGGGGTAAGGTACTATGATAATAGAGTATACCTGAATCAACTCTAACCAGAGCAAGGAAAGGACTTACCAAAAGTTTTAGTCCAATGTAGGGTAGAAGTATAATCCATCCCCTCCATTACTTCTTTTTGTTTTTTTGGTACTGGGGATTGAACTCAGGGGTACTCGACCACTGAGCCACATTCCCAGCCCTATTTTGTGTTTTATGTAGAGACAGGGTCTCACTGAGTTGCTTAGCACCTCGCCATTGCTGAGGCTGGCTTTGAACTCGCGATTCTCCTGTCTCAGCCTCCCTAAGTGCTGGGATTACAGGCTTGAGCCACCGCGCCTGGCCCATTACTTCTTATTCCATAAGGGTCTGGGCATGTTCATATGCTGTTTTCTTCTGAAAAGAAGCTTGGTGCCCTTATCTAACTTCTTTTCCTTATTTTTTTAACATAATGACCTCAGTTCCATCCATGTTGCTGCAAATGACAGGATTTCATTCTTTTTAATGGTTGGTAATTTCTTTTTGATTTTTTTCTAATGGCTGAATAATTTCTATTGTGTATAAATACCACATTTTCCTTATCCATTCATCCACTGATGGACACCTTTGTTGATTCTGGTTTTCTTTTTGGTACTCAGGATTGAACTCAGAGGTTCTTACCACTGAGCCACATCCACAACCCTATTTATTTTTATTTTATTTTTTAATGTTTTTAAGTTATACATGGACACAGTGTCTTTATTTATTTTTATGTGATGCTGAAGGATTGAACCCAGTGCCTCACACGTGCGAGGCAAGCGTTCTACCACTGAGCCACAACCTAAACCCCTCCCCAATCCTTTTTAAATCTTAATTTGAGACAAGGTCCCACTAAATTGCTTAGGGCCTCGCTAAATTGTTGAGGCTGGCCTTGAACTTATGATTCTCCTGCCTCAGCCTCCTAAGTTGCTGGGATTACACTATGCCCAGCTGATTCAGGTTTTCTGTGGCACAGTAGGGTAACTATTGGTTGTTGGTTCTAATATTCTATGACATATTTCTGTCTTTTTTTTTTTTTTGGGGCACTGGGGATTGGGAGATTGAATTCAGGATACTCTACCACTGAACAATATTGTTAGCACTTTTTATTTTTTATTTTGAGACAGAGTCTTGCTAAGTTGCTGAGGCTGGCCTCAAACTTGCCATCCTCCTGGCTTAACCTCCTGAGTTACTAGAATTACAAGTATATGCCACTATGCCCAGCTATATTTCTGTTTGTGTGTGTGTGTGTGTGTGTGTGTGTGTGTGTGTGCGTGCGTGTGTGTGTATGTGTGTACACAGTGCTGGGGATGGAACCCAGGGCCTCAAGGATGCTAGGCAAGTGCTCTAACACTAAGCTACATCTCAACTCTAATGATATTTTTCAAAATAACTAGAAGGGTATGAGCACATAGGAACGGTTTATGTTTAAGGAGATGGGAGTTCTTATTATTCTGATTTTATCATTATACATTATATACATGCAACAAATTATTATACTTTACTCCATAAATATTTATAAATGTTATGTCTCAAAAATATAATAATTATTCTTATTTTAAAAAAATTTGTTTTCAGTACTGAAGATTGAAGCTGGGGCACCTTACCACTGAGTTACATTGCCAGTTCTTTTTTATTTTGTACCTGGGATTGAACTCAGGGATACTCAACCACTTAGCCACATCCCTAGCCCTATTTTTTGTGTTTTATTTACAAACAGGTCTCACTGAGTTGCTGAGCGCCTCACCTTTGCTGAGGCTGGCTTTGAACTCGAGATTCTCCTGTCTCAGCCTCAGAAAGTGCTGGGGTTACAGGTGTGTGCCATCACGCCCCGCTTGCTAGTCCTTTTTTATGTTGACTCAGGGTCTCACAAAGTTGCCCTGGCTGGCTTTGAATTTGGGATCCTCTTGCCTCAGCCTCCCAAGTGGCTAGAATTACACAGGCATGCACAACATCACTCAGCTAAAAATAGAATTTTAAAAAAGTCTGTCTTTGTCAGGTGTGGCTGCAGCTGGTCATTTGACTGAGTACTATGTGAATGGCTCTAGTTCAGTACATTTTACAAGACTTAAGTCATTTAGTCCTCACAACAGGGTGAAGACAATTATTTTAACAGAAAGGGAACCAAGGGGTGAAGAGATATCTGAACAATCACTTGCCCAAGAATATGTACTGGTCAATGAGAGAACTGGGATTTGAACACAGGCACTCCTGGTACTGGTGTCCACCCCCCAAAACACAGCCCCACCCCTTGGTGGGGATCTAACTTATGCATACTAGGCAAGCACTCTACTAGGAACGATTGTGCTCATACAATGTGCTCATACCCTTCCAGCTCAAGGTCCAAAATTTTAACAGCCATTCTCTAGAAATTCTTGGGAAGAAAACAGCTCTCAATTCCCCAACAACTTCTACTTCCCTTGAGGCTTGCTCACTCTGATTCCCTGGCTCTCTCTGAGCCAGATCTTAATAGATGTCCACTTCCAAAGCAGAGCTGGTAGTAGAGTCAGGACCCCCTTCACTTAATCCCCAGCAGAGCCAGGGAAGGCAGAAACTTCCCAAAGGAGCCTCACTATGAAGCCAGGAGAAAGTAAGGGGTGAATAAAGAATCCAGGAAGGGGCCAGGAGCATAATTCAGTGGCATGGTTAGCAAGTTTGAGGCCCTGGGTTGAAGCCCCAGCACTACACCTATAATCTTAACTACTTATAAGGCTGAAGCAGGACGATTATAAATTTGAGGCCAGCCTGGACAACTTAGTGAGACCCTGTCTCAAAATTTAAAAAAAGATCGAGGATGTGGCTCAATGGTAAAATGCCCCTAAGTTCAATTCCCAGTAACACAATAAATAAATAAATAAGATTTTAAAAGGGTGTGTCGGGGGGTGGCTGGGATGTAGTTCACTGGTAGAATGCTTACTAGCATTTGTTAGGCCCTGAGTTCAATCCCCAGTACTCCCAGTACTGCAAAAATAAATATACAAACATAAGTCAAATTATAATTTCGAATCTGGGGGTATTGCTCAGTGGTAGAGCACATGATTAGCATGTGTAAGACCATGGGTTTGATCCCTGGTACCAAAACAAAAACAAAAGGCAAAAGAAAGAAAAGAAAAGAAGAGAAAAGGAAAGAAAGGAAGAAAGAAGGAAAGGGTGGGGGAGGGAGGGAAGGAGGAAGGAAGGAAAGAAGGAAGGAAGGAAGGAAGGAAACCTGCAAAAATCGACACAGAGGTATCTGAAACTATAGTGGCATTTTCTCAGCACCCAGGGCCTGCTCCCTTCTGGGATCTGCCTGAGCTGTTTACCTTTTGTGCGTCCTTGCCTTGCAGAAGCCGAATCCTAACAACACAGACTGGACAATGCAAATATGGTGTTTTTCCAGGTTTCTATTAGCTCAGAACTGTAAGGAGGCATAGAGCTGGTGACCCTTCCTCCACCTCCCCGGGAGGATGGCTCTACTGGGCAATCCTGGGACCCTCTTCCCTGTCCTGTACCTCCCTGTGGGGACTGTGCTGAGCTGCCTACCCTGTTAGAACATTTGCACTGAGTGTTCATGTCAGAGAAAAGTGCGTGCCTCAACCAGAAGGAATGAATCAGAATTGTGGGAAGCTACCCAGATAAATACCTGTGCTTGCAAGTGCTCCTCTTTGGTGATCAGATTCCACCACATATAAAATACCTGTGTATAGTTTAGAATTTCCCACAGGAAAAGGTCATAATCTCTGTTGCTGTTAAAGTCCTACTCTCCCCCACCCCCAAGGCACTAGGAATTGAACCCAGGGGCACTCTACCATTGAGCTGCATCTCCAGCCCTTCGTACCCAACACTTTTTTTTTTTTTTATGGCGATACTTGGAATTAAACCCAGGGGTGGTCTACCACTGAGCTACATCCCTGTCCTTTTTATTTATTTATTTTTATTTTGAGACAAGCGTCTTGCTTAGCTGAAAAGGCTGACCTCCAACCCGGGATCCTCCTGCCTCAACCTTCCCAGTCCCTAGGATGACAGGCCTGTGCCACTGCACCTGGCCAGATTTGGTTTTATAGACAAAAAAGGACTGAGGAAAGCAGAAACAGAAACTAAAAAGCCAATAGTTGATTCAAATTACTTAGCTTGTAAAGGTCAAAGCAGAGGGAACTTCCTTATCTTGCTGGCTAAAACTGGTCTATTGGGGGATTTGGGTATTATCTTTTCATGCTCCTGGTTTCTCAGAAGGTCAAGTGAAGCAGCTCAATTCCAGTTTGGTGACATGGAACTTCAGCATGTCACCATGTTAGTTTGGCCTACTACAGGAGCTCATCCAAACCAATGGTCCTGTACATTTTAATGATTGTAGCTACTTTGAGAGACTGTGGTGGGATTTTTATTCTGTGTGGTATATTACAAACATGTATTTGATTTTTCTTCCTGGCTCCTGCCATAGAGATCCTAAAACTCTTAGGATTTCCTTAGTGGTAGGAATGTTTTAGCTTTATTACCCCCAAAGACATGCTGTGACCTGTCCTGGATAGGAGTGATTTTTAATAAATCCCTTTGTGTCATATCTGAGTTTATGTTAATAGAGTAACTTTAGATGCAGCTCCTAGATAGCCTCAGCATAGGGCTGGCCACCAAAAGCCAAGTGAGTGGAAGATTAGGAATTTTAGCCTTACCCAGAAACTTCTAGGAAGAGGAATGGGGAGCTGGAGATTGAGCTCTATAAAGGCTTTTTTTATTTTTTGGTGTGTGTGTGTGAGAGTGTGTGTGTGTGTGTGTGTGTGTGGTGCTGGGTATTAAACTCAGGGGCACTGTACCTCTGAGCTACATCCTCAGTGTTTTTCATCTTTTTATTTTGAGACAAAGTCTTGCTGTATTGTAGAGATTGTTCTTGAATTTGAGATCCTCCTGCCCTATAGCTGGGATTACAGGTGTGTGCCACTGCTCCTGGCTCTCTAAAATCTTATGAACAAAGAGATTCAGAGATTTTCCAGGATGGTGAACATATAAAGGTTCTGGGAGTATGGCATGCCCAGAAAGGGCATTAGAGCTGTGCCCTCTGCTCCCCGCATGTCACCCAATGCATTTTATCCATTTAGCTCTTCCTGAGCTATACTTTTTGTGTGTGCTGGGGGTGGAACCCAAGGCCTTGTGCATATGAAGTGTTAGGTCGGTTCAGGGTCCAGGATGTCCAATTAGGGGGACCGGTCAGGGCAGCTGCAGAATGGAGCGGCCAGCCAGACGCTGACATCACCAGTAGACGCGCCTCCTGTCAATCAGCGGGTTTTTCCTGACCTATCCAGGAAGGACTCTGGCCTTCTCTTCCTGCCCCCCAAGCCCTCCCCTTCCTGACCGGGCCTTTTAAAATTGTCTCTACGCTGGAACTCGGGCGCCATTCTCACGTACACACTCTGATGGATGGGAGAGTTCAGCCCGAGAGTGTGTATTTCCAATAAAGCCTTGCCCAGCGGCTTTAATTCGTCTCCTTTTGGTCATCTGGCTTTACATTAAGCATGCACTGTACTATCGAGTTACATTCCCAGCCCAGAAATTATTTCATTTCTTTTCTTTTTCTTTTTTCTTTTTTTGGTACTAAGGATAGAACTCACAGAGCCATATCCTCAGCCACCCCCTACCCCCACTCCTTTTTGAGTCAAGATCTTGCTTAAACTACCTTGGCTGGCCTCAACCTTGGGATTCTTGCCTTGACCTCCTGAGTTGCTGGGACTAAAGGCATATGGGACTAAAGATCATTTATTCTATGACTTCCCAGCTTGTTTCAATGCCCAAAAAATAATTGGAGACATTTATTTCACTTGACCAACTAAGCATTACTGAGGTCTTAGTCATGTATTTAAAAGGTGTTCACTGAGCATCTACTATGTGCCACATGCTCTTTCAGGTCCTGAAGGAACCAAAGGACAGTCTGTGGTTTCTTGGGGGCTAACATTATAGCAGAGAGGAATATACAGTAATAAAGAAACAA
The DNA here is from genome assembly GCA_004024805.1 of Geosciurus inauris. Classification (NCBI taxonomy): domain Eukaryota; kingdom Metazoa; phylum Chordata; class Mammalia; order Rodentia; family Sciuridae; genus Geosciurus; species Geosciurus inauris. The sequence goes on along the minus strand of PVHX01005545.1, from coordinate 27,822 downwards.
ATAGATAGGCATAATCTGGTAGGCGAGGAAAAAATCAAGGGAGCAAAATTAAGCAGGGTAAGGGATGACAGGTGATGGGAAGGCCTGTCTGACAAGCTGCCCTTGGAACAGAGTTCTGAAGGAATGAAGTAGCAGGCCACACGGATTTGGAGGGATAGAGCATTCAGTGAACAAGGGGCAGCTAGTGGTAGCAAGGTGGGAGGGAGCTTGGTGTGTTCAAGGAGAGTAAGGGGGCTGGGGTGGCGGGAGTGGAGGAAGCAAGAGGGAGACAAATAAAACCCAGGGTCACAGTGACAGATTAAGTTGAATTCTATTTTGCATGAGAGGAGAAGCCAAGAAGGTTGTCAACAGAAATAATGTGATTTGAATTAGATTTAAATTGCCTCTCTGTTGGAAGATCAACTGTAGTGGGACAGGTAGGGGAGCAGGAGGTGGTGAGGAACCAGCGCTACAGTCCAGGGGAGAAATCAGGGCGTCTTGGGCAGAGGAGGCGGTAAGGAGGTGGAGAAAGGTTGGATTCTGGATATAGTCTGAGGTCAGAGTGTGATACTATGGAATACTTATTAGAGGTTTTGCCCCCATTTTGTAGCATCAAAGTCCTAAAATCCTTGGAGTCTCTGAAACAATAAGTGCCTTTTTTGGGGGGAGGGGACTGGAGATTGAACTCAGGGGCACTCAACCACTGAGCCACATCCCCAGCCCTATTTTGTGTTTTATGTAGAGACAGGGTCTCACTGAGTTGCTTAGTGCCTCACTGTTGCTGAGGCTGGCTTTGAACTCGAGATTCTCCTGTCTCAGCCTCCCTAAATGCTGGGATTACAGGCTTGCGTCACTGTTCATTAAGTGCCTTTTTGTAGGCTGATGTGTTGATTGACAGCTGGAATTCTCTACTAGCTTTAGGATGGCGGCTGGACACAGGAAAGACTGGGGCAGGATTAGAGGGTTGGGACTTCCAGTCCTATCCCTGAACCTCCTGGGAGGAGAGAGGGGCTGAAGGTTAAATTGATCACCTGTGGTCAATGATTGAATCAATTGTGTGTATGTAAAGAAGACTCCATAGAAACCAAAAAGGACAAGGTTTGGTGAGCATTTAGGTAGCCAAACAGAGAATACGTAGGAGAGGGCGTGGAGACTGCATGCCTCTTTCCCTGTACCTTGACCTATGCATCTTTTCATGGGCGATCCTTGAAATATCCTTTACAATCAGCCAGTAAAGATAAGTAAGTGTTTCCCTGAGTTCTATGAGCCACCCCAGCAAAGTAACAAAACCCAAGGAGGGGATTGTTGGAACCCTGACTTATGGCCCCTTCTCAGAAGCATAGCATCAAAAGTGTTGGGGGCAGTCTTGAGGATGGAGCCTTCAACCTGTGTGATCTGATGCTATCTCCAGGAAGACAGTGTCAGGTCTGAACTGAATTAGAGGACCCAGCAGATGCCTGCTGCAGCATTGCTTGCTTAGTGGTGGGGAAACATCCCTATACGTGGGCTCTCTGAATTTTTTGTATTAGAACAGAAGACAAATGTTTTTTTTTTTTCTTCTTATGGTGTGAAACAGGATTTTCTGAACCATAGATATAAGAAAAGTTTGTCAAGAACAACCGCGAGCCGGGAGAGATGGCTCATGCCTATAATCCCAGCAACTCGGGAGGCTGAGGCAGGAGGATCACAAGTCAAAGCCAGCGTTAGTGGGGCCATCAGCAACTTAGTGAGACCCTGTCTCAAAATAAAAATAAATAAATAAATAAAGATTTCAAAAAGAGTTGGGGCTGTAGCTCAGTGGTGAAGCCCCTCTGGGCTCAATCCCTGGTACCGGAAAACAAAACAAAACAGAAAAACAACCCCAAGATGTTCAGGTTAAATTGCAGAAGAGTAAAATTGTATCCTGTGTGGTAATGTACTCTGAAATCCCCGTTACTCTGGGAGGATGGCAAGTTCCGAGCTGGCCTGCATAACTCAGTGAGACCCTGACTCAAAATGAAAAAAAAGAGTGGAGTTGCCATTTACCAAGTTAGAGAAGGCTCAGGAAGAATAAGATCTGGGGAGAAAATCAAGTTTGGCCTGTCATTCTGCTCAGTGCAAGGAAGACATGGCTGGTGCCCTCATGGAGTTGACAGTGTAGTAGGAGAGGCAGTTATTGAATGGATAAGGAATGGATGAGGATACCACTCTATCATCAGAAATTATGATAAATGTTTTGAAGGAAAAGGAGGCCATTAGAGAGAATAGTGGGGCAGAGAGCCCTTGGTTTCTGTGGGATCAGGAAAGGCCTCTCCAAGGAGGTAACAGGTAAACTTACCTGAAGGATAAACAACAGTTAGCCAGGTGAAGAGGGTGGTTAGGAGCTTCCTTACACCTGGGCAGCCTTAGGAGAGCCTCATGTTGTGGAAGGAGTGAAGTGGGGAGACTGTGTCAGCAAGGGGTGAGGGCTGGAAGTGCTCTACTTCTTCCAGCTCCTGAGATCCTCTGAACCAAGAAGCCTGGATCTTTCTTGCCCAGGGTCTTAGATAGCTCGAGACTCCCCATCCTCGGTCTCATCAAGCCATGGAGGAAGGGTCTTTTCTGGGGTCACTTAGAGGGCCATGCCCATAGGTGACTAGCTTCCCATCTGGTTTAGGAGCCTGTGACCTGTTCTAGGGCCGTGTGAAGGGCTGTTCCATCATAGCCTTTTCTCCCCAGACACAGTGAAGATGAGGCCTACGTGCTATAAGACTATTCAGGTCCCTGAAAGGGGAGAAGCATCTCTGGCCAAGAGAGGAGTGAGGGTGAGTGGGGGGAGGAAGGGAGAGGTGACAGCAGAGGGGAGAGAAGGAGGCCTGAGGGACCAAACCCAGGTCCTCATAACATGCTAGGCAAGTGCTCTACCACTGAGCTACATTCCCAGGCCTTTTTATATTTTTTAAAATTTTGATTTTAAATCAGAATCAACTTAGCCTCTGCTAAGTTGCTGAGGCTGACCTCAAACTTTTTTTTTAAATACTTTTTTAGTTGTTGATGGATCTTTATTTTATTCATTTATTATTCATATGTGGTACTGAGAATCGAATCCAGTGCCTCACGCATGCTAACCCCAGCCCATGGCCTCAAACTTTTGATCTTCCTGTCTTGTCCTCCCGAGTTGCTAAGATTACAGGCATGTACCACTGTGCCTGGCCCCAGTCTCTTTTTAAAAAGACATGGTCTTGCTAAATGGCTGAGGCTGGCTTTGAACTTGCAATCTTCCTGCTTCAATCTCCTGGGTAGCTGGGATGACAGGTATGCACCATCAGGCCCAGCTTGATGCCAGCATTTTTTTTTTTTCTTTTTTTGGTATGGGGATTGAACCCAGGGATGCTTTACCACTGAGCCATGTCCCCAGTCCTTTTTATTTTGAGACAGGGTCTCCCTAAGTTCCTTAGAGCCTTTCTAAATTGCTGAGTCTGGTCTCGAACTTGCAATCCTCCTGCCTCAGCCTCCCAAGCTGCTGGGATTACAGGTGTGTGCCACCGAGCTCGGCAAGGCCAGCATTCTACACAGGTATGTGGTTGTGTGGCTTCAAGTCTGTGGAAAAGAAAAGAGGAGAAGGAGAGCCACGCCGACTGGGGCATTCGGGCAGGAAGCACTGCATGTACAGTGTTTCACTGAGCCTTCCCCTTTGGTCCACATGTGCTTATGTGATTGTTATTCTTTCATAGATGAGGACACTGGAATTCAGTGTGTGTGAGTGTGCATGTGCATGTGCGTGCACGCACGTGTGTCTGTGTGTGTGTGTGTTGGGGTTGGGGAGGGCCATCCTCCTTTTGGGCCTCGCCTTCCTCTTCTCTGTGTTACAACAAGGTCACTCGTGGAGGAGCTGGGGTGGAGCCTAGCTCCCCTGAAGCCCCCTCTCCATGCTACCTACTATCTTGCATGATAGTGGTGAGTGTGGGAAGTTGTGGACCGTGGCCTCTCTGACCCAGGCCAAAGACTCCCACATCAGCACCCCTCACACTACTTGAGAGGCCTAAATCAAAACTGACACAAAACAGAAGGGAGGGATGTAGCTCAGCCATAGAGCGCTTCCCTAGCATGTTTGAGGCCCTGGGTCCATCTTCAGCACTGCAAAAACAAAACCAGAGAGACAGACAGACAGACAGACAGACAGGCAGCCATGAAGAAAACAGAAGGGGAACAAAAAGTTGCTGGGTGGAGAAAATTGCAGATCATATTCTAGGGAAGAGGAGGGCTGGAGAACACAGGGCGAGCTTGGAGTGTTTGGGGTCATCCAGGAGCACTGGGCCAGGTGGGGGCTGGCGACAGTGAGAAGTGAGCTCCCCTTTGGAAGGCGTGTGGCAGGGAGCCTGAGGTTGAGGTGAACCTCAAAAGTTTGTCTGGAGCTAAGCCTGCTTCCACCTCTCACCACTCTTTAAAAAGTTATTTTTTATCAAAGTAATTCAGGCATTTGGTTTAAAAATGGACCAGTGTGGAAGAACTTAAAATTGAAAGCAATGTCCCCTCCCCAGCTTGCTCCCCAGAGGCTGTGGCTTTTAGTTATTCTTGCTTTTAGTTCTCTTCTCTTTGTTGAAGCAGCCGTTGAACAAACGAGGCTTAGTACCCTGAGACATTTACCTATCCCTTCTGGTGGTGGTTTTTCAAATCCAGTTTTCAGGAGTTCCCTTTCCCAGCTCCCCATCAGGCCACACCTGTCTCAGAGCCAGGAGCACCATGTAGATTTCCAAACTTCTCTGGGTCACTGTTCACCCAACACCATGGCCCGAGCTGAGGGTCATGGAAGTTACCTCCAGTTATGCCAGAACTCAAAGAAATGACCCTATCCACACAGTCTGTCAGCTTGGATTTTTTGGAGGCGGGGTACTGGGGATTGAACTCAGGGGCACTCGACCCACTGAGCTACAGTCCCAGCCCTATTTTGTGTTTTTTGTAGAGACAGGGTCTCACTGAGTTACTTAGCGCCTCGCTGTTGCTGAGGCTGGCTTTGAACTCGCGATTCTCCTGTCTCAGCCTTCCTAAATGTTGGGATTACAGGCTTGCACCACCGCGCCCGGCTCCAGCTTGGATTTTTAATTGGCTGGAAAAGTCCATCTTTGCACAGAACCCTGATTTCTGCAGCCCCCTGCTTTTGAAGTCTTGCTGGCCTGTGGGAGGCCCTGGAGCTGGCTCTTCTGCTTTGACTTTTTCATCATCTCCCTCTGCTTCTCTTCCTTCTCCTCTGCTTTTCTCTGTGCCTTGCTTCTCCCTTCCTCTCAGTCTTCTTTGTGCCTACTTCTCACACACACCCTGGGTCTTCATTGTGGAAAGAAAAGGTAGAGCTTCTGGTAGGGGGTTGCCATTCTATATCCTAAGACCCAGGGCTGAGGGTGAAGCTGAGTGGTAGAGCCCATGCTTACAGTACATGAAGCCCTGAGTTCCGTCCCCAGCACCAAGGCGAGGGGTGGGGGGAGTTATTTCTTAGACTGTCAGCTCCTTCTTGGACTCTGGAAGGCCTATAGTTGAGGTTGGAGAGGTGAATCAAGGGGAGCCTTTCCCTAGAATGGAGCTGAGGGAGTTTGGGTGTTGCTGGAGCCTGGAGACCCAGAACGTGTGAGACAGAGTAGTGTTTTTTGTTTTCCCCGTTTTGTGGTACTGGGGATTAAATTCAGGATCTTGAGCACACTAGACAAGTACTATCACTGAGCTACATGTCTAGCCCTAATTTTTGTCTGAATTTGCTGTTTTCATGTCCCAGCCTTCAGTTTTGTTTTTGTTTTATTTTATTTTGTGCTGGGGTTGGAACCCAGGGACTCACACACACAAGGCAAGTGCTGTACCACTGAGCCAACCTCTGGCCCTGCACCTGCGTCTTTAGTTAGATTTTTCTTTCACTGAAAGCTGGGGGAAGCCCAGTTCAAGGGCATAGGCTTGTAATCCCAGTGGCTTGGGAGACTGAGGCAGGAGGATAGCAAGTTCAAGGCCAGCCTCAGCAACTTAAATCTGTCTCAAAATAAAAAAATAAAAAGGACTTGGGACTTAGCTCAGTGGTAAAGCCTTCCCCAGTACCAAATAAATAAATAAATTTAAAAAATAAACCTGGGGGAACTGCAGGGGCTTGGATGACCATGCTTGGGCAACAGTTACAGGGAGGCAGGTCCTCCTCCCCAGTCCAGTCTGGTTATGTCAGCTGTCATCCATGAGCCACCCACGAGGGGAATCTGTCTTGGGGACATGGAGATTTAGTGGCCTCTTGGAGGGTCAGCCTTTCAAGGACCTAGAGTTTCAGGTTTCACTTTTGAAGGAAGGCAGCAGTTTTCCTGAAGGTTCTTATCTGCTCTGTCCATCAAAGCTCCACCCCATTTTCCATGGAGATTCAAAGGGTCAAGAGGGCAGAGGCGCTGGGCAGCCGAATATGTACCACCTGAACTCTGTGTACCAGGTTTTGTGCATGTCCCCTGAAGTGTGGGAGCATGTGTAACTTTTTTTTTTTTTTTCAGTACTGGAGATTGAACCTCGGGGCTACCACGGAGCTACATCCCCAGCCCTATTTATTTTTGAGACAGGGTCTTGCTGAGTTGCTCATGCTGGCCGTGAACTTGTGATCCTCTTGCCTCAGCCTCCCAGGTCACTGGAATTATACATGTGCATCATGACTCTTGGTGAAACCATGTTGCTCTTAATATCACCCCCTGCTTAATGCCCTTGGTACCTCAGCTGAGGAATTTGGCCCTAAGGATTTTATAGATGAAAATAAAATTTGATTTGTGATTTAAAAAAAAAAAAAAGAATTTGACCTAAGGTAATTTGGCTGGTAAGGAACAGATTTGCGATTCAAACCCAGACAGAATGAATCGAGACTCTTGGAACAATCCTGTGGCTTGTGTGACGTGTGTGCGGGCATGTGTGTATCATAAACATGTGTATGTGTGTTTATGGCTGTGTGTCTATGTGCATGTGTTTGTGGCTGTATGTGTGTATTCATGCATATGTGTGTGTGTGACTACACATGTGTATACGTATGAGTGTACGTGTGTGTTCGTGTAGCAGCATGGGCCATCTGCTTAGACTCCTGCAGCTCCTCCCTAAATCTGTTCTTGAACTTACTGCATAAAGTGCTTTTGATGACTGGGTTCCTTAAAGTGGACACAGTAAGAGCCCTGTTCCCCACTCTCCACCCCCTGCCCTAGGCTCTGGGCCTCAGCTCAGAGGGCCAAATGCCACACTGGCTGCCAAAGTGGGTTTGGGCCTCATAGGTGAGCTGTGCCACGCTACCGGGCATACACTCAGTCCTCAGAGAGAAGCCCATGACTGGTCACAAGGAGGCACACAGAGACATCTGTGAAGGCCCCATACCCAGAGAGAGGAAAAGGTGGCTGTTATGTTAGACCTACTCCTATGCACAAACCTGCAACAGGAAGGGAGCCAGACACAGGCCGAGCCTTCTCCCTGCCATACAGTTCCACCAAGGGGATCTCTCTACCGTCCACGAAGGTCCCCACATCCCAGCACCCCTGGCAGCAGCTTCAGGGTGCTGGCCTTCTCCTGCCTCCTTCCTTAGAGCTGGTCAAAGTAGCAACGTGAATCATGGCCACTCAGAGATCTCAGCTTTGAAATTCTTCCTGTATCCAGAGGAGAAGGGTAATGAGGGGGATCGGAGGGAAAGGCAGATCAAGATAGGATATGGAGCTGAGTGTGGTGGCACACGCCTGTAATCCTAGTGACTTAGGAGCCTAAGGCAGAAGGATCACAAATTTGAGGACAGAGAGATCCTGTCTTGAAATAAAAATTAGAAAGGGCTGGGGATGTAGCTTAGTAGTAAAATGCCATTGGTTTAATCCCAGAGGCTGGGGGGATTGGGTTTATCCAAGGGCCTACAAACTGGGGCACATTTTCCCTTTTTCTCCAGTGTGACAGTGGTTCTCCTATGGAGACCCGAAGGAGGCAGGAAAGCTACACCAGCCCAGGGTGAGATGGGGCCATGGGACTAGCTGGGGTTGCAGACCCGGAGTGGCAGCTCTCTGTAGTCTGGGGGAGGCTGTGGCCCAGCTGGGAAACCCCTCCCCTGAGTCCCAGCCCATCCAGCTGTTGAGTGCTGTTGGCAGAGGCTGCCTCTCCAATCTCTGGCTTTATCTTCCCAACACATTGAAACCATCAAGCCCCAGCCCTCCACTGCAGCCTGCCTAGTTCTGTCGGTTAGAGATGTCTCAGAACACTGTGCTTTCATCCAAACCAGACCTGCCCTCCTCTGACTCCTCACTCACAGAGAAGGGGGGCAGGACCCTCACTCATGCTGCAGTTGCAGAACTTGTTAACTGTTGTCCTCCATTTCCATTTCCTCTCTGAAATGTTTGTGAGGCCACCTTCCACTCTGGGTCCCTTGCTCTACCCTCATCTTCTAAAGGGAATTTTTATCCATGCTGCCTGAAATAGGGAATTTGGGGCCCCCAAATACCGAGCTGCTCCATCAAAGCAGTGAGCACCCTTCAGTGCCTCACGTTCTGGGGAAGCCAAATCAAAGGCAAGCCCTGAATTCCTCTTGCTCACGGCCAATAAAAACCTTGCTTTGGTGCCGGCTTCCTTTGCTGAAATCAGATATCCTAGTAATAAACAAGTCCGAAAGGCAGGGGAAAGCTCTCACTTCTTTCTGCTGATTAGCTTTTCTTCCTTTGAAAAAAATGGTCTCTCCTATAACAGGATGCCTGCCCCAGAAACTTGAGCACAGAACTGACGCCCTTGCCTGCCTTGCCCTGCACACCCCACCCCTCCAGAACCTTCTCCCTGGGCTCCTGTGGGTGGGGTAGGGCTCCACTTCCCGAATACTAGAATGCTTAGCTCAAGGGCAGGTCAAAGTGGGCTGCGGGATGAAGAGGTCTTGCTGCCTGGAGAGATGGTTACTCACTTACAGGGATAATTGAGTTCCCAGTCTTTGGTTGCTGGTGGCCATCAGAAGTGGAAAGTAGAGTTATGACAAGTATGAGGCCCTTCTTTCTGAATAGTCCTCTTGAATTCTCTGTGTTATGGGGTCATAAAAAGTTTAACACTGTGGGTTTTATTTTTTTGTGGTGCTGGGGATCCAAAGCTAAGGCCTGGCACATGCTAGGCAAGCTCTCTACCAACGACCTACACTCTCAGCCCTTATTGATTTATTTTGTTTTTGTAGCACTGGGGAATAAACCAAAGGCCTTGCGCATGCTAGGCAGGTGCTCTGCCCCTGAGCTACATCTCCAGCCCTTGTGGGTTTTAATATTGGAAAGCCTGACCAGGCAGATTTTGAGGCATCGGAACAGATGGTAAGCAGAAAAATTCAGGGTTTGGCTTTCCGGGACACCTTGCCCTTACACATCAACCCTCTTTGGGCTGCCCTTTCTGTCCTCATCCAGTCTCCGGGCATGTGTCTCTCCACACGTGGCCTGCTGTCAAGGAGTGCCCGCCCCTGATGTGCTGACATTTCTCCTCTTCTCCCCCCAAATAGGTTTTTAAGTGACTTTGCTGTCAGAAGATGCTATTCTGTTTGTTTTTCCTTCTGACACTATCTCTCCAGAGAGTTTCTGGTCAAGAGAATTATGTTGAGGCTGCAGATTGCAAGAGAATTGTGCTTAATAGGGAACAGACAGACAAGACACCTTTCATGTCCAGCCAACTTTCTTTTCCCTCCTCTTTCTCTCTCTCCCACTTCTCATCTTCCCTTTTTGGCTTCAAAGTTGGCCCTGGCTTGTGCGTGTTTCTTCGGTACATCTGCTGAATAAGGTCACACATTGATTTTATTTTGGAGATTGGCAGCCGGGTCAAGCTCAGCTCTGAAGCTGGAGAGCAACGCCTCCTTTCCTTGGAAGGCGGGTGGGGGCAGATGCTAGCAGGCAGCTGGCATGGGGTGTTTCAGCTAGCTAGCGTGACCTGAGCCATTTGAGAGGCACTCAGACTTCCAAAGTGTGGAGTCTGCTGCCTTGGCATCCCAAACCTCAGGAGCCTGAGCTTGTAAATTTATTTTAAATACAAGAAAGGAGTGCAGAGGCACATGCCTGTAATCCCAGCTACTCAGGAGGCTGAGGCAGGAGGATGGCAAGTTCAAGGCCAGCCTTGGCAATTTAGCAAGAGCCTGTCTACACACACACACACACACACACACACACACACACACACACACACACGGTGCAGCTGCAGCTGAGACAGCTGAGAATGTAGCTCGATGGTAGACAGCCCTTGTGTTCAATCTCTAGCATCTCCCCTCCTCTCTGCCCAAAATATAAGAAAGGTGCCAAAACTCCCTTGATCCCCACACATGCCACTTGATCTGTGCTGGACTTTATAGGAAAAAGTGTTAGTTCCAAGGTCTCTTGGACCTCAAAGTGAATCTTGCAAATGGCTGCTGAAGCTATACTCATAGCTAGAGGATGTATGATACAAGTGGGACAGGAAAGGAAGCCCATTTCTTGGACTGGGGGTGTTGCTCAGTAGCTCAGTAGTGGAGCACTTGCCTAGAACTTGCCTAGAACTTGCCTAAAATGCCCAAAACCCTGGGTTTGATACCCAGCACTGAAAACAAAAACAAAAACAACAAAAAAAAAACTTTTCTCTTTCTTTACCTATGTATTCCTTCAAGGAGGGCAGATTAGTAAATCATTTTGGAGGATGGTGGTTTGGATTCTTTTACCCTTAGTCATGAGGCTGATGTAATAGCATTCAACTGATTTCATGGTAAAGACAGTCAACGTTCCCAGAGCAAACCATTTCCAATTGCATGCTGGCAACACCCCACCCCTACTGCAGTCCTTCAGGAATTATCCTTCCCCCCTAAAAGCTTTGGTGGGAAGAACAGGGTTACTTGTTTTCCGAAGGACAAAAATGTCTTGGGTTTTAAGAATGCCCCGTTCTGACCTCATCCCATCTGTGTCTAGTCTTGGGTAACAGAATTGACTGCTGGTTGGGCCCTGGGGAGAGGGGGGGTGCGAGGGAGGGCACAGTTTTGCACACTCTGAGCCCTGCAGCCTGTGGGAGAGTTTGAATTTGGAGGAGGAATGTGCATGCCAGGGAAGTGGGACGACGGAAGGGAGGCTCATCTCACTCGTGGCTGAGTATAATTCTCTCCTTCCTCCTCACCACCACTTGTGGTTTCAGAGTTTGTTCTGCATTGAGATGCACCAATTCTCAACTAATACAACGGGCTTAAAAATGCACATTTATTTTATCGTGATATAGGTCTCTGAAGTTAAAGCTGCAAATCTAAGAATGCTATTTCTCAGTGATTAAAGCCAGAGAGAGAGGCTGGAGATGTAGCTCAGTGATAGAGCATTTGACTAGGCCAAAAAAGCCAGAGGATATCGTGGTAGTGTAGTGACCAAGCTGTGGGCCAGAAAAGTCAAAAGTCTGGAGTTTATTTCTTACCCTACCACCAACTTGCTCTGACCTCAGACAAGGAGGGTCCCTGCTCTGGGACTCATTGTATGTCCACAAAAGGGTACTGCCAAGTAGCCAAAAATACACGACCATCTGTTATGAGGTTAAAATGAGAGAATATGAGGGAGAGTGCTTAATGACCATGAATACTAAAAAAAGAGAAAAAAGGAGAAGAGATACACTTGAGAGGTTGATTTAAAAAGTGTGATAAGGCAGCCAGGTATGGTGGCACACACCTGTAATCCCACTGACTCAGGAGGATCACAAGTTTGAGGCCAGCCTCAGTAACTTAGTGAGGCTCTGTCTCAAGATAAAACATAGGGGCTGGGACTGTAGCTCAGTGGTAAAGCGCTTGCCTCGCATGCGTGAAGCCCTGGGTTCGATCCTCAGCACCACATACAAAGCAATAAAATAAAGACATTGTGTCCATCTACAACTAAAAAAATATTTTAAAAAAATTAAAAAAAAAAAAAAAGATAAAACATAAAGGGCTGGGGCTGTAGCTCAGTGGTTGAGCATTTGCCTAGCATGTGTGAGGCACTGGGTTCGATCCTCAGCACCACATAAATATAAACAAATAAAATAAAGGTATAAAAAATACATTAAAAAAAAAAGATAAAACATAAAAAGGGTTAGGGATATGGCTCTGTAGTTAAGTGCTCCTGGGTTCAATCCTCAGTACCCTAAAAAACAAATACACCACGGTGGCTCACACTTGTAATCCCAGCACTTAGGGAGGCTGAGACAGGAGAATCGCGAGTTCAAAGCCAGCCTCAGCAACGGTGAGGCTCTAAGCAACTCAGTGAGACTCTGTCTCTACATAAAACACAAAATAGGGCTGGGGATGTGGCTCAGTGGTTGAGTGCCCCTGAGTTCAATCCCTGGTACCAAAAAATAAAAACAAAAACAAAAAAACCCAAAAAACCCCCAAATACACCAAAATACATAAGGTTAGGGATGCAAATCAATGGTAGAGTGTTTGCCTACCATGCACAAGGCCCTGGGTTCAATACCCAGCACTGCCTAAATAAATAAAACCAACAAACAAGAGAGAATGAGACTAAATAACCAGGAACCCCTTCCAGGGTAAATTGCTGATGGTGGATCCCAGATACTTGCCCCAGGTTAGTCAATGTCGCCATCTAGAGGCAATTCAGGAGTTTCTTGTAGCCAAAGGTAACCTCTAATTCCCAAATGATCATTTAACTTCTGTGCCCTAGAAGTTCAGAATCTCTTTTCATCCACAGCATGGCTTTGGCTGCATCTGTGATCCAAGAAAAGACCTTCTTCAAATCCGAGGCTGGCAAGCAACAGGCACAGCTGCTCCCTGTCGGTTCCAATGCCCACCTCCTGTGAGATCACTCACTGCACCAGATCATAAAAAATAAATCTTTTAATTGCTTTATAATTGGCACATATGGTATAATTCAAACTCACATTTTTATTTAACAGATCTGAAATGTCATACTATAGCTTTGATTGAAACAGTACAGGAATCATAATGGTATGATACAAAATTACATTCAGCAGCAGCATCATGTTCTCAAAGTTATTTCATAAAATTTAAGACTAGGGCTTGAATAAATAAGAGAAAAAGCTACCTAGAAAATAAACAACAACCCACACTAAAACCATCTGTCGTGACTATTAGAGAATTGTGCTTTCTGGTTTTTATATTTTTGGTACTGGCGATTGAACTCAGGGGTACTCCACTGAGCCATATCCCCAGCCCTATTTTGTGTTTTATTTAGAGACAGGGTCTCACTGAGTTGCTTTGTGCCTTGCCGTTGCTGAGGCTGGCTTTGAACTTGCAATTCTGTCTCAGCCTCCCAAAGTGCTGGGATTACAGGCATGCGCCACCTCACCCGGCTGCTTTCTGGTTTTTGAAGACATCAATACTTTATTAACAATCAAGACGAGCTGCAAAATTCTGGCTTATAAATACAGCAGGGAACTGTAATGTGCCTAGAAAATGCTCCCTCAGAAAGGGAACATCAAAGGAAGGACTTGTTGAAACCATGTGCCTGAATTGGCTTTAAAGACTGCATCCCACCCCCCACCTCCCCAGTACTGGGGATAGAACCCAGGGCCTTGTGCATGCCAGGGAAGTGCTCTACCACTGAGCTATACCCCTAGAAAAGGGATATATTCTTTGGTACTGGCGATTGAACTCAGGGATAAAAATAAAAAATATTTATTTTGAGGCATGGTTTCGCTAAATTGCCCAGGTGGGCCTCGAACTTGGATCCTCCTGCCTTAGCTTCCCAAGTGCTTGGGATTACAGGTGTGCACCACCACACCTGGCTAGAACTTTCATTTTTTGAAGAGGGGTGAAATTTTACTAAATTCCATCACTGTAGGTCCTAGAGGTAAAAGCTCAAAATTCTGTCTGTTCAGGAGGACGTCAGAAAGACCCAAGTCCTATTTACAAATAGTTAATGCCTGTAATTTCAGGGTCAATATCACAGTGGTCATACAAACTCTCCTTAGCAAAAACTTATGTTTGGAGTCTTAATTTGAGCCACTGTTTGTGTTACTTATAGTGCTATTCCAGAGCAGAGAATACATTCCCTATCTATTGAGCAGCAAAGGTGACCATTAAGTAGGGACTTGCAGGAAGTCTGTTATCATAGGAATTTCCTATTGAAGTGGGAGGAGGGTGGAGGAATCCCTCTGACTTCCATAATTACAGGCATCAGTGACCCCATTTTTTTTTCCAGTACTGAGGATTAAATCCAGGTCCTTACACATGCTAGGCGAGTGCTTTTCTATTAAGCTACATTCAGTCCTTTTTATTTTGAGACTTGCTAAGGGTCTAAGTTACACAGGCTGGCCTTCAATTTATGATACTCCTGTCTCAGACTCCTCAGTAGCTGGGACTATAGGTGTATGCCACTACCTTTGGCTCAGTGACTCAAATCTTAACTTGAAAAAGAGATTCACAGATTGGTTGGTGCTTGTCTGCAGAATTTGACATTAAACTCACTTCCCAGCTACTGATTTGGTATCTTCTCTGCAGAAAAAACTGGATTTCTCAAATTTAATCCAAAGCCACTGCCTGAAGCAAGCTTCCTATGTCAGATGGTTTCCATCAACACATGTAATCATCAGTGTTCTATCAAGGTCACAAGAGAGCATGACTGGGCTATAACATGAGGAATATCAAAATGAGAATCAGGATTAGTGCATAGTCAGTCTTTTTGGTTGTCCTTGGCTCAGTGTTCCTGTGCCACCCCCACTGGGGCCTTCAGGTCTGCTGTACTCTTGTCCAGGGCAGGTTTCTTTGAGAAATCCCGTGCTCCAAAAATGGTGCTTCCTATCCGGACATTTGTAGATCCTACTTCAATCTATGGGAAAGAGGAGAAAGTATTGAGGACTGATTTTTTTAAAAATATTTATTTTTTAGTTGTAGGTGGACAGAATATCTTTATTTTATTTTTATGTGGTGCTGAGGATCGAACCCAGTGCCTCCTGTGTGCTAGGCGAGCACGCTACCACTGCGCCATAACCCCAGCCCCTTGAGGACTTATTTTTAAATAGTGAAATGTACCTCATCTGAAACTGTGCCTTTCCTTCTGGCTCTCCAGAGACTTCTATGAAAAACACGATAATGCAGCTATAGGTGGCTATGGGGTGTGGTTCTCCCTGGGGAAGTACCATCTATGAGGAGGTGTTCAGGAAGCAGGTAATGATTTCTTGGTTTCTATAGGGGCTGGAGAGTTCAATGGCATTTAGTTCAGTGGATACCAGGGCTGTTGGACATTGGAGGTATGTAGGATACAACTGCACAGTGAAGAGTTGTCTCAGCCCACGTGCCTTTCCAATGTGCCATGCTCAGGTAGATTGAAAAAAACCTCATTATAATTATTTGAGCACAGAACCTAAGTGCATTTTGCTTATAAACAGAAAGAATTTTTACATTGGTTTATTATATATAATTTCCCAGGAATGCAAATTTGTACTTTAATTTTTTTGAACTTTATATAATTATTTACTATTCTATTTCATTATTATTATTTTTTTAAATATTTTTTCAGTTGTTGATGAATCTTTATTCTAATAATTTATTATTTATATGTGGTGCTGGGGATTGAACCCAGTGTCTCACACATGCTAGGCAAGCACTCTACCACTGAACTACAGCCCCAGCCCATTATTATTATTATTATTATTATTTTGGTACTGGGGATTGAACCCACATATGTTTTACCACTGAGCTACAACCCCAGCACTTTTTTATTTTATTTTTTAAGATAGGTCTTGCTAAGTAGCTTATGGCCTCACCAAGTTGCTGAGGCTGACTTCAAACTGGTGATTTTCCTGTATCAGCCTCCCAAGTTGCCGGGATTGCAGGCATGTGCCACCATGCCTGGCTAGTTATTTACTATCCTATAAACTGATGTATATGTTGTCAATAAATATCCTCTATCAGTTTATATTTACAGCTGTTGAATTCACTGTGAATGTACACGTGATTAAGTATCAGACCACCTCATTAAGATTTGCTGTCATGCCGGGCACAGTGGTGCACACCTGTAATCCCCCTGGCTCCGGAGGATCTCGAGTTCAAAGCCAGCCACAGCAACTTAGTGAGGCCCTAAGCAACTCAGTGAGACACTGTCTCTAAATAAAATATAAAAATGGCTGGGGATGTGGCTCAGTAATTAAGCGCCACTTTTTTCAATCCATGGTACCATAAAAAAAAAGAAAGAAAAAGAAAAAGAAAAAAAAATTACTGTCATATATCCATGCCCTGGCATTTACATGATGAAATGCCTTTAAAAATTAGTTTAATCTCTTTCTTTCTTTTTTTTTTTGGTGCTAAAGTATCAAGCCCAGGGCTTAGTGCATGCTAAGCACATGCTCTACCACTGAGCTATAGTTATATACCCCCAGCCTATAGTTTCTTATTTTCTTTTAGATTACACTCAGGGAATTATACTGAATCTTAAAAAATAAGATGTTAGGCTATATCTTGTATAAATTTTCTCCAAAAAGATGGAATGTGGGAAGGGGGAATGTTAGTGATAGCTGAGAATCCCTGGGACTGGGTAACCTGCTACTACAATGAGGCATTTCAAAGGCTTACCCCCCAGAAACCTATTCTTGCTTCATCCTTTTGGACCCTACTCTGAAGCCGAAAAGGGGACCCAGAAGGACACTTACTGCGTGCTGGAAGTCCATGGACATGCCCATGCTCAGCTCAACTTGGTCAGTGGGGATGCTCAGCTTTCTACACAGCTCTTCCCGCAGGGACAGTAACACCTGACAGAAACACAAGTGGGACACCCACTTTACTCTTGCTGTCTCTAATGATGTCTGAAAATGGCCAAATCTGAACATCCCTGAAGATTATTTTTCCTCATGATTCTGAGGCCTGCCAAAATTGTCAGAAGTTACTACAAATACTTTAACAAAACTTCCCATTTTCAAGAAAACTATCAGGGCTATGGATGTAGCTCAGTGGTACAGCACTTGCAGGAGGCCTTGGGTTCAATCTCCAGCATTGCAAACAAAACAAAATAAAATAGAAAAAACTAACAATGAAAAAAGAAAACTATCAGTCATTGGGAATAAAAAGCTTGAAAAACTACATGAGCCAATTTCAAATTAGCTAGAAATGTCTGTGGTTGTTTGGGAACCTACTGTTTCCTTTCCCTTATGAGAAGAGTTCAGAAGAGGGTTATAATACCTAATAGGTAATATGTGGGCTGTCTTTTTTTCTTTTTTCTCTCATAGTTCTTAAAAACTTTTTTTTTTTTAAAATTAAAACATTATAGTTACACATAGCAGTTGGGTTCATTTTGACAAAAGTCATTTATGCATGGAATTTGACTTACTCCATGTCAGTCGCCATTCAGTTGCCACTCTCCTGCGTTTCTCTCCCTTCCTCCCTCCCCCTAGTCTCCTTCCTCTACTCTGATGTTCCTTATTTTTGACTGTTACTTTTTACATATGTGGTAAGTCTTTGAAGTTACTACAACAGCCATCCCAGGGCCCCATGCATGCTAAGCATGTGCGCTAGCACAGAGTTACACCCCCAGGCCCTAGATCTTTTTTTTTGCACATGAGCAATCCCTCATTCCACCCGACCCTTGGCCCCCAGTACCTGGAAGTCAGGATTTGGTCCTTGACTAAGATCATGCCCAAAGCTTCCTATGGTCATCAGTCCCACAAATTCCAGGCTGGGACACTTGGCATTTATGTGTTCCACCATGGTTATTGTCTCTGAAGGTGGAAGGCCATGTTTACCTTCACAAAAAGAAACAGAAGACACATAAGCTGAGATGCCTTAAACAGCCAGAGGAGGAAGGCTCCATTTTTTCCCCTCTTTCTACCAGAGGAGGTAACTCTCAGATGAGGACCTCTTGGAATGTTATCATCAAATCCTAAATAGCAACTTTAGATGTGGTGTTCTGTGTTGCTCCCCTTCTGGCCAGGTTCTGAATTTCTCAAGGAAAGAGCTATAAATTGGACTCTCTACTCCATCTCAGGAGTGTGGAGTGCTGGGGGAACTCAGGCTTTGTGTATATCAGGCAAGAGCTTTATTTCTGAGCTATATCCCCAGCCTTTTCTTCCCTCAACTGGTGGTACTAAGGATTGAACTGAAGGGTGATCTACCACTGAGCTACATCTCCAATCATTTTTACTTTTTATTTTGAGACAAGGTCTCATTAAATTGCAGAGGCTAAACTCAAACTAGTGGGTACTCTTGCCTTAGTCTCCTGAGTAGCGGGAATTATAGGCATGTGTTACCATGCCTGGCTTCAAACATTTATTCTTTTTTTAAATGGCAATTATTTTTTTTTAAAAAATGGTATCTTTTTAAAACATTGTTTTAGTTGTTCATGAGCTTTTATTTTTATTTATTTATATGTGGTGCTAAGGATCAAACTCAGTGCCTCACACATGCTAGGCAAATGCTCTACAACTGAGCCACAACCCCAGCCCCAAACATTTATTCTTAATAAAAAGATGCTTCCAACATTTTGTGTATGTGTTTACTTACTCACCTATCAAAAACTTTATTTATTTACTTACGTACTTGTGATACTGGGGATTTTACCCCAGAAGCACTCTACCACTGAGCTACATCCCCAGCCTTTTTTTTTTTGTGGGACCAGGGATTAAACTGGGGGCACTCTATCACTGAACTATACCACCAGGCCCACCTGCCTGCCCACGTTTTAAAATTTTGAGACAGTCTTGCTAAATTGTTGAGGCTAGATTCAGATAGACACTTGTGGTCCTTCTCTAAGCCTTCTCTAATTCTCTAGAATTATGGGCATGTGCCAGAATGCCTGGCTTCAAACATTTATTTTTAATAAAAAGGTAAGAAGGAAGACATGTGGGGTTCTGTGCTTACAGCTTTGCCTACATCACCATATTCAATCCTTGCTATACTCTCTGAAGTGGGTATGATTATGATACCATTGCCAGAAAAGGAAAATGAGGTACAGAAAGGTTATATAACTGACTCAAAATTACAAGGCTGGAAAGTGGTGAAGCTCAAGCCCATGGTCTGTCCGATTTTAAAAATCATAATCCTTCTCACTATGTTAAGCTGTTAGCCCAGGCCTTATAAGATAGTCATTCATTGACTATCTTTGATTCTCTTCCAATGCAACACTAACTAATCTTTTTAAATCCTAAAATATATTACACATGTAACTCTATAATCCCTTTCAGGAGTGATGATAACCTTTGGGGATTTTCAGGAGATCAGAGTAGCAATCTCTTTTTCTTCTTTTTTTTGGTATTCTACCACTGAGCTATACCCGAAGTCATTTTTCATTTTTTGAGACAGGGTCTTACTAAATTGCCCTGTCCTCGAACTTGTGATCCTTCTGCCTCAGATTTCCAAGTTGCTGGGATTACACATGCATGTGCCATAGCACCCAGCCACAATCCCTTCTTTTATTATTATTATTATTATTATTATTAATGGTACCAGGGATTAAACCTAGGGGTGCTTAACCACTGAGCCACATCCTAAGCCCTTTTTATTTTGAGACAAGTACTTGCTAAATTGCTGAGGCTGGTCTCTAATTTGCGATCCTCCTGCATCAGCCTATAAGCTGCTGGGATTACGAGCATTTGCCACCCTGCTTGGCTATACACAATCCCTTCTTAATTTATCCTCTCCCCCCTAAAGTTAAGATATAATAAGCCAGGACATATTAAATAATTATATATGGATATAATGATATAGCTCGCATATCATTACACTTCTATATCGTACATATAATAGCTTAGCGGCCTGTGACTTCTTTCTATAATTTTGTGGGTCAGATTTTTATGCTCTTCATTCTCCCTGATCTTTAGTCATCTTAAGAGAGGAAAAAAATCTACAATTCAGGTCTGGTCACTTACTCTCCTCTCCACTGGTGTTAATCTGGACCATAACCTTCAACCTTTCAGGAGAACCTTTTTTCTGCCAGGAACTGTTCACTCTGTCAGCTAACTTC
Source organism: Geosciurus inauris (assembly GCA_004024805.1). NCBI lineage: Eukaryota > Metazoa > Chordata > Mammalia > Rodentia > Sciuridae > Geosciurus > Geosciurus inauris. Next base: position 8,014 of record PVHX01005545.1, on the reverse strand, counting down.
ATAGAATCCACTGTTTCCAGCATGAAGAGATTGGGGACAGCTGTAAATGAGAAAGAGGCAAGGTAGCTAACATGAAATAAATCTTTGATCTGCTATAGGAAAAAACATCCCAGGAAAAGAAAAAGACATTTAAAGCTCAGTTCCATTAAGGAGACAAACATGAGAATTTATAAGATATAAGTTCAAACATTAGATCATCCATGGCTCATCATCAAAGATGAATAAGGAAAGGGAAATAGACATACCACAATCAGGAGGCATATGTACCCAGACTCTTTGAGAGGCTGGTAATTTGAGAGATTCCAAATAACAGGTTTCATCTGATTAAGTCTCAGTTCAAACTAAGAGAAAAAGGAGTAGGTAACAAGAAAGACAAACCAGTGGAAGCCCAAATGCATGATATCAACATGTTCTTAATTCCTGGGATGTGGATGTTCTTGTGTGACAGGGATAGCAAAATGACCCAAACAACGAAAGCTAAGTGATCCACTGAAGTCACTGAAGCCATCTCCTTTTTCAAAGTGTCCGTGAGATAAAATATCAGCCTTGCCTCAGATAAAGATCAACAGTGAGATCTTTATCCAACTATTCACTTCTTTAAAATTTTTTTTTTTTGTGTGTGTGTGGTACTGGGGATTGAACTCAGGGGCACTCGACCACTGAGCCACATCCCCAGCCCTATTTTGTGTTTTATGTAGAGACAGGGTCTCACTGAGTTGCTTAGTGCCTCGCCATTGCTGAGGCTGGCTTTGAACTTGCGATTCTCCTGTCTCAGCCTCCCTAAGTGCTGGGATTACAAGCGTGAGCCACCGCGCCTGGCTTCTTTAAAAATTTTTATTTTGTGGTATCCAGGAGTGCTAAAGCACTGAGGTACTTTTTCATTTTTTATTTTAAGATAGGGTCTCACTAAATTGCCTAAACTGGCCTCAAACTTGTGATCCTCCTGCCTCAGCTTCTTGAGTTGCTGGGATGATGTGTCCAGCTATTTAGCATTTAACTTTTTATTTTCCCTCTGGGTGCTGTGGATAGACCTCAGGGCCTTTGTGCATGCTAGGCAGGCACTCTACCACTGAAAAGTACCCCTAGCCCACATTGTCATTTTTTTTGGAGACAGGGTCTCACTATGTTGCCCATATTGCCTGGGTACTTGACCTGCCTCAGCCTCCAAAATAGCTGGAACTACAGGCACCTGGCCTGAATTTTTTTTTTTTTTGTACCAGGGACTGAACCTATGGGCATTTAGCCGTTGAGCCACAGCCTCAGCCACCCCCCGCCTTTTAAAAATGTTTTATGATTTTTTTTTTTTTTTTAAATTTTGAGACAGGGTCTCACTAAATTGCTGAGACTGATTTTGAACCCATGATCCTCCTGCCTCAGCCTCCTGAGCCACTGGGATTACAGGTGTGCACTACTGTGCCCAGCTAAATTATTTCTTTTTAACAGTTCATGAAATACTATTATCTCCTTGTAAGAAGTGAAAACTGAGGCAAAGAATAGTCTTTTTTAATTCAAGTTTACAAAATTAACAAATATTAGAGTTGTGATTTCAACTAAGGCAAACTGAATTCATTTTCTTTTCTTCTTATGGTCTTGGGGATTGTTCTACCACTGAGCTACACCCCTATCCCTTAACTCCATACTGTTTTTTTGGTACCAGGGATTGAACTCAGGGGCACTCAACCACTGAGCCACATCCTCAGCCCTATTTTGTGTTTTATGTAGAGACAGGGTCTCACTGAGTTGCTTAGTGCCTCGCCGTTGCTGAGGCTGGCTTTGAACTTGCAATTCTCCTGTCTCAGCCTCCCAAAGTGCTGGGATTACAGGCTTGCGCCACCGCGCCTTTTTTTTTTTTTTTTAAACACAAACTGAATCATACTAAACACTCCATGGGTTGCCTGTTTCCAGTTAGCCAAATATATTGGAGATTTTTCCACATTAGTACCATAGAGGCACTGTTACTTTAAAAAACAAACAAAACCAGCATTCCATACAACATAGGATCACAAGTTATATAATTATTCTTGTTTTAATGGACATACTAGATTGTTTCTTTCTTTCTTTTTTTTTTTAATTATAAGGCTTAGACATAGAACTTGTGCACATGTACAAATATTTCTATGGAACAAATGAGCTCTAGAATTGAAATCACTAGCCAAGCAGGAATTTGTGTGTGTGTGTGTGTGTGGTGTTGGAATTTAACTCAGGGGCACTCTATCACTGAAATACATCTCCAGCCCTTTTTATTTTTTATTTTGAGACAGGTTCTCACTAAGTTGCTTAGGGCCCTTCTAAGTTGCTGAGGCTGGCCTCAAACTTCTGATCCTCCTGCCTTAGCCTCCTGAGTTTCTGGCATTATAAGCATGCACCACCATGCTAGTGCCATGATGTATCTTTAACAACAATATATTAGACCTCTGCTCCCAGACAAAATAGAATACAGTAAACAGATTTACCCTCCCACCTTTTGAAACAATAAAAAATATAAGAAACATACATGAAATAATAGAAGAACTAGGTATCAGGTAATTAAAGAGAGTGATGATGAGAGAAGAGAAACAAATGGGAAGAGCCCCACAACTGTTCCAGCTTACTGTCTTTTTTTAAAAAATATTTATTTTTTAGTTGTAGGTGGACAGAATATCTTTATTTTATTTTTATGTGGTGCTGAGGATCGAACCCAGTGCCTCCCGCGTGCTAGGCGAGCACGCTACCACTGCGCCATAACCCCAGCCCTCCACCTTACTGTCTTTAGAGAGTTTTCTAGAATATGGCACTGTGAAGGGTAACCGAGGTAGAGTGTGGTGGACTGAGTTAAGGGAATGAATGGAGTTGAGTACCTAGAAAGACTAAGGCAGCCATAGTTCACATGATAGAATGACAGAGAGGAGAGAGCTGCACACAAGATGCCAGTGATCTGAAATGGTCTCCCTTCAAGTATGCAGGGGGCCAATGATCAGTGTACTCATGTGAGAAAATTGCCCAAGGCCCAGGAAAATACTATTTGAAAAGATTAGAAGAAACAGTCCCTGAGGTTCACATAGAATGTGGAACTGTGCTAATTCCCACCAGTCAGGCTGGAAAACTCAAGATTTATGGGCAGTGGTTACAGTATAAAGGGGTCTTGCCTTAGCAGTAGGGAATAATTAACCCTAAGCCAATCTTAGTCACACCAACTAATCTTTTTTTTTTTTAAATGTTTATTTTTTTAGTTGTAGGTGACAGAATATCTTTATTTTTTATTTTTATATGGTGCTGAGGATCGAACCCAGTGCCTTATGCGTGCTAGGCGAGCACGCTACCACTGCGCCATAATCCCAGCCCCCACACCAACTAATCTTAAAAGCAAGACTTAAAATTATCAAACAATTCTGAAGAACTTAACTGTGTTCTGGAATAAAGTTCAAGAATATTAATAGGAAGACAAAAATAGCTACCATTCAACAAGACAAAATTCACAATGTCTGGCTATCCGTTTAAACAAAAATTACCAGGCATGTAAAGCAGCAGAAAAATATGATGCATAATGAGGAGTTATATCAATCAATTGAAATTGATACAGAACAGAAAAAAATGAAAGAATTAGTAGAAAAGGTTAGATGAAGTTATAACTATTCTGTATATTAAAAAAATGAACATGGGGCTGGGATTGTAGCTCAGCGGTAGAGCGCTTGCCTCGCATGCGTGAGGCCCTGGGTTCGATCCTCAGCACCACAGACAAAGCAATAAAATAAAGACATTGCGTCCATCTACAACTAAAAAAAAAATTAAAAAAAAATGAACATGGAAGATATGTGTGTATACACACCCACCCACATATATATGTAAATTCAAATTGAACTTCCTTTGTTTTTTGGTACTGAGGATTGAACTCCGGGCCCTCAATCACTGAGCCACATCCTCAGCCCTATTTTGGGTTTTATGTAGACACAGGGTCTCACTGAGTTGCTTGGTCCCTCGCCATTGCTGAGTTTGGCTTTGAACTCTTGATTCTCTTGCCTCAGCCTCCTGAGCCACTGAGATTATAGGTGTGCCCGGCTCAAACTGAACTTCTAGCATGAAAACTACAAGGTATGAGATAACAAACTCACTGATGGATTAATGATCAATTAGACATGGTCAAAGAAAAGATTAGTTACCTTGAATTAATTATTAAATGTCTCTCCCCCTTTTTTTTTGTGGTGCTCTGGATTGAACCCAGGGTTTGTGTATGCTAGGTATGGGCTCTACTTACTGAGCTATATCCCCAGCCTGTCTAGTATTTTTGTAAAAAATATCTAAATATGATGAAAACTATAAACACACAGACCCAAGAAGTTCATCAAACCCTAAGTATAAGAAATATGAAGGGCTGGGGATGTAGCTTAGTAGCAGGGCACTTTCCCAGCATGTAAGAGGCCTGGGTTCAATCACCAGAACGGAAAATAAAATATGAAGAAAATTATACTAGCACATTATAATCAAATTGCTCAAAAACAGTGATAATGAGAAAATCTTAAAACTAATCAGCAGGAGAAAACATGTTACATATGTGGAAACAAGACAAGTATGCCATCAGATTTCTCACTGGAAGTGATGCAAATGAAGAGATGGTAGAATGACATCTCTGTAATATTACAAGAAAAAATGTGTTAATCTAGAATTCTACAGTCAGCAAAATCTCTTCCAAACTAAAGGTGAAGATGTAAGAAAATTCATGGGCAAGAATGAAGCTGGATACTTTTCTTAAACTATATACAAAAATGAATTCATGTAGACCTAACAGTGAGAGCTAAAATTATAAAGCTCTTAGAAGAAAACTTAGAGTAAATCTTCATGACCTTGTATTAAGCAATGAATTCTCAGATATGATACCAAAGTGTAAGACACAATAGAAAAATAGATAAATCAGAGTAAACCGAAGTGAAAAACTTCTGCGCTGCAATGGATACCACCACAAAGGACATGAAAGAAAACTCAAGAAACTGAGAGAAAAGATTTATAGATCATTTATCTGATAAGGGATTGGTACCTAGAAAATATAAGAATATTTGCAATAATAGTAATAATAAATACAGTAATAATAAATACAAATAAATCAATTTAAAAATGTGCAAATAGGACTGGGGTTATAGCTCAGTGGTAGGCACTTGCCTAGCACATGTGAGGCACTGGGTTTGATCCTCAGCACCACATAAAAGTAAGTAAGTAAGTAAATAAATATGTTGTGTCCATTTACAACTAAAAAAAAAAAAGTACAAATAGCCAGGTGTGGTAGTGAATACCCATAATCCCAGCTACTTGGGAGGATGAGGCAGGAGGACTGAGAATTTGAGGCCAGCCTAGACAACATAGCAAGACCCTGCCTCAAATTTTAAAAGCACAAAGGATTTGAATAGACATTTCTCCAAAGAAGATATACAAATGATCAATAAACACATGAAATAAATAATGCTCAATATCATTAGTCATTAAGTAAATGAAAATCAAAACCACCACATACACAAAAAAATTACCATTTCATATGAGTCCATAGTTCCATTGTTGACTAATTAGTAATAACTTCTGTGTGGGGGGTGGGTTGGGGCGTGTATTGGAGACTGAATCCTGGGCCTTGCAGGCAAGTATTTCACCACTGAACTAACACCCCCAGCCCTTTTTAAAAATTTTTAGACAGGTCTCACTGAGTTGCTCAGACTGGTCTTGAATGTGTGATCCTTCTGCCTCAGCCTGTGTGTGCCACTGTGCTTGGCAATGGCAATAACTTTTTATTAAGTTATGTATTAGCTGCTTTAGGGTTTAACTTAACAGTTCACCTTCAAGAGATATATCATTTCACATATAGTTCAAGAACTTTAAAATAGCATACTTTTGTTTCTCTCCTATTCTTTTTTTTAAAATTTATTTATTTATTCTAGTTAGGTATACATGACAGCAGAATGCATTTTGATTAATTGTACACAAATGGAACACAACTTTTCACTTCTCTGGTTGTAGACAATAGAGTCACACCGTATGTGCAGTCATACATGTACCTAGGACATTATTATCCATTTCATTCACCATCTTTCCTGCCCCCATGTCCCATCCCCTTCCTTCTCTCTCCTTTGACCAAAGTTTCTCCATTCTTCCCATGCCCCCTCCCCATTATGGATCAGCATCCACTTATCAGAGAGAACATTCAGCCTTTGGATTTTTGGGATTGGCTTACTGCACTTAGCATGATGTTCTTCAACTCCATCCATTTACCTGCAAATGCCATAATTTTTTTTTTGGTACTGGAGATTGAACTCAGGGGCACTTGACCACTGAGCCACATCCCCAGCTCTATTTTATGTCTTATGTAGAGACAGGGTCTCACTGAGTTGCTTAGGGCCTCGCCGTTGCTGAGGCTGGCTTTGAACTCGCAATTCTCCTGTCTCAGCCTCCCTAAGTGCTGGGATTACAGGCTTGCGCCACCGCGCCTGGTTAAATGCTATAATTTTATTCTCTTTTAATGTTGAGTAATATTCCATTGTCTATATATACCACAGTTTCTTTATCCATTCGTCTGTTGAAGGGCATCTAGGTTGCTTCCACAGTTTAGCTATTGTGAATGTGCTGCTGTAAACATTGAAGTGGCTGTGTTACTGTAGCATGTTGTTTTAAGTCTTGTGGGTATAGACTGAGGAGTCAAATAGCTGGGTCAAATGTTGGTTCCATTCCAAGTTTTCTAAGGAATCTCCATACTGCTTTCCAGATTGGTTGCACCAATTTGCAGTCCCACCAGCAATGTAGGAGTGTGCCTTTTCCCCCACATCCTCATTGACACTTGTTGTTTGTGTTCTTGATAACTACCATTCTGACTGGTGTGAGATGAAATCTTAGTTTTGATTTGCATTTCTCTAATGGCTAGAGATGTTGAATATTTTTTCATATATTTGTTGATTGATTGTATATCTTCTTCTGAGAAGTTTCTGTTCAGCTCCTTAGCCCATTAATTGATTGGGTTGTTTGTTTTTTTGGTGTTGTTTTTTGAGTTCTTTATATATACTGGAGATCAGTGCTCTACCTGATGTGTGTGTGGCAAAAATTTGCTCCCAGAATGTAGGCTCTCTGTTCATCTCATTGTTTCTTTTGCTGAGAAGCAGCTTTTTAGTTTGAATCTATCCCATTTATTGATTCTTGCTTTTATTTCTTGCGCTTTAGGAGTCTTGTTAAGGAAGTCAGGGCCTAATCTGACATGATAAAGATCTGAGCCTACTTTCTCCTCAATTAGGTGTAGGGTATCTGGTCTAATTGCTAGGTCCTTGATTCCTTTGAGTTGATTTTTGTGCATTGTGAGAGACAGGGGTTTAGTTGCATTTTGCTGCATATGGATTTCCAGTGTTCCCAGCACCATTTGTTGAAGAGGCTATCTTTTCTCCCGTGTACATTTTTGGCACCTTTGTCTAGTATGAGATAACTGTATTTATTTGAGTTCATCTCTCTATCTTCTATACCATTGATCTACATGTCTATTTTGGTGCCAATGCCATGCTGTTTTTGTTGTTATAGCTTTGTAATATAGTTTAAGGTCTGGTATTGTGATTCCTCCTGCTTCACTCTTCTTGCGAAGGACTGTTCTGGCTATTCTGGGACTCTTATTTTTCCAAATGAATTTCATGATTGCTTTTTCTATTTCTATAAAGAATGATGTTGGGGACTGGGATTGTGGCTCAGTGGTACAGCACTCGCCTCACATGTGTGAGGCACTGGGTTCGATCCTCAGCACCACATAAAATAAATAAAAATAAAGATATTATGTCCATTTACAACTAAAAAAAAAAAAAGATTAATGTTGGGATTTTAATTGGATTCACACTGAATCTGTATAGCATTTTTGGGTAGTATGGCCATTTTGATGATATTGATTCTGCCTAACCAAGAGCATGAGAGATTTTTCCATCTTCTAAGGTCTTCTTCAATATCTTTCTTTAGTGTCCCGTAGTTTTCATCGTAAAGTTCTTTCACCTCTTTTGTTAAATTGATTCCCAAGTATTTCTTTTTTTTTTTTTTT